>JAADXK010001140.1:0-10891 GCA_023337805.1 Globisporangium barbulae | reverse complement strand
CGTGACGCTCTACCACTGGGACTTGCCGTCCGAACTCCACAAGCAACTGAAGCCGCAGGGTTGGATCAACAGCGACATCATCGACCACTTCGTCGAGTACGCAGAGCTCATGTTCAGTGAGTTTGGCTCGAAAGTCGACTTCTGGTCGACGTTCAACGAGCCCTGGACGTTTGTGACGCAGGGCTACGGGAACGGCCAGGCGGCGCCAGGGCTCAAGCACTCGAAGACGAACGTGTACACGGCCGCGCACAACGTGTTGCTCTCGCACGGGAAGGCTGTGCAGCGTTTCCGAGAATTGAAGAAGAGTAATTTAATTCACGAGAAGGCACGCATCAGCATCGTGCTCAACGCGGACTTTTCGTTTCCGTTGGACCCGACCAGCGCCGTGGACATCGCGGCGGCGGCGCGCAAGATGGACTTCGGCTTCGGCTGGTTCCTCACGCCGATCGTCTCGGGCAAGTACCCAGACATCATGCGCGAGCGCGTGGGCGACCGCCTCCCGCAGTTTACAGCCGATGAGAAGGCGATCGTGATGGACTCGTACGATCTCTTCATGCTCAATCATTACTCGTCCAAGGTCGTGACAGACTGCGCGTCGCCTCACTCCAAGGTCAAGTGCAAGAAGCAGACACCCGGCTGGGAGCGCGACCTGGGCATTGACGAGACGCGGCCGCCCCCAGGCGCGCGTTTATCCAGTAAGAACGCGGAGGGCAAGTACAACTGCAACTGGTTCACGGGCTACTCGCCCGGGTACTTGCAGACGATCAAGTGGATGCACGCGCAGAACCCACAGGCGGAGATACTACTGACAGAGAACGGCTGGTGTGGCAATGAGACGATTGACAACATGGATCAGCTGTGGTATTACCAGACGTACATTGGCGAGGTACACAAAGCGATCACGGAGTTCAAGATCCCGATCATCGGGTACGCGGCGTGGTCGTTCGTGGACAACTACGAGTGGGGTTCATTCAAGCCTCGCTTCGGCTTGTACTACGTCAACTTCACATCCGAGACGGGCTCGAAGGACGGCTACGTGCCCAAGGCCACCGATCTCGCGCGCATCCCGCGCATCGCTGCGAAATGGTACGCGCAAGTGGCGAAGACCAAGTGCTTAGACGGCTTTGAGGTCGAAGGCATGCCTGCCAGCAGTGGTGTTGAAAAGCCGCAGACGACGGTGGCGCTGCGTGACGCCACGCACCACCACTACTATTCCAAGATTACGGCGGCGATGTTCGTGTGCGTCGTGTTCGCGACACCGGCGCTCGTGTGGTTCATGAAGGGCCGTCGCCCCACGCGCCGCTCGCTGAGTGCGACCGAGGCCACGCCGCTCATGCACACCGAGTAATTGAATCGATTGATCGGATGGCAATCTGAGATTTGCGTTTGTTGGTTATCTTGTAACCAACCTGAATGTAACCCACATGGGTGCAACGCCAGATTTAATAAATCAGACTTAGTGCCCCTCTCCGCAGCACTTACGGTTCAATTCCCCTCCATTTATCCTGTGATATATGGTACCCTCTTCAAATCGTACAACCTACTTCCCCCTTTTTACTGTTCATCACAGCTCGAGCGGTTACACCTGATTTCAGTCGAGCTGCAACGGGTGGATTTTCAGCAGAACCCATTCAGGAGCTCTCCATTCCGCAATTCGCCATCCGCCGCACACGAAGAGAGGGTCCGAAGATGAAGACGCTGCAGCTCCTCTCAGCGACCGCTGCGGCGCTCGCGCTGCTCGAGAGCGTGTGCGTTGATGGCGCGGCGCCCGTGACGCCCACGAGCGTACCGCTCAACGGCTGGTTCAAGTGCAGCCGCAGCACACTGGACGCCGGCGCCAAGCAGAAGTACAACGACGACTACTACATGCAGACGAAGGGGCACCACAAGCACCACCAGTCCCACGCGTCCCACGAGATCCAGCAGGACGACCACGCGCGAATGGGGTTCCACATGCCCAAAGTTTTGGTCGGCGAGCAGCGCCGCAAGACACTGCCTTTCTTGCAGAAGCAGCTGTCGCTCGAGTGGATGGCACGAGAGCAGAGCAGCGCGCTCTCGATTGCGGAAAAGACGGACGTCCACTCGCGTCAGAAGAAGAATGCAAAGGGGTATGGCAATTACGAGCGCGACGAGGACGACTCGCCGTACGAATGCGCCGAATTCCGCGTGCCTCTGTGCTACGAGGGCGTCTGCACGAGCAACCGCACGATCGACGTGTTCGTCAAGCGCGTGGTCGCCAAGCCGCTTACAAACCCTTTGGAAAAGAAGAAGTCGCTGTGGGTGCTGCAGGGTGGGCCGGGCGCCTCGTCGACGGCCATGGAGAGCTTGATGGACAGTCTCTACGACGAGCTCGAGGGCAAAGTGAGCCTCTACACCATGGACCACCGCGGCACGGCGCGCAGTAACCGCCTGATCTGCGAGGCCGCACAGGCAGGAACGACAGGAAGCCCCAGCGGCACATCGATCGGCATCGAGGAGGCGCCCGCGTGCATCCAGGACGTGCTGTTCCAGATCGACAACCAGACGGCGGCCTTCTCCGTCACGTCTGCTGCCATGGACCTCAAGAGCGTGATCGACAACCACCTGGCGGACGAGGACGTGTTCGTCTACGGACTCAGCTACGGCACGTACTTGGTCGAGCGCCTGATCCACTTTGCGCCAAAGTCCGTCAAGGGCTTCTCGGTCGACGGGATCGTCTCGGAGTTCGGCGCGGACGAGAAGACCCGCGCAACGTACTCGAACTGGGACCGCGACGTCGGCATCGTTGCTGACCGCTTCCTCGCGCACTGCCTAGTGGACCCGTTCTGCAAGACCAAGTTCCCGGGCGTGGACGACCTGAGCGCGTTCACGCGCGAGCTCTACAAGAAGCTGGACACGGCCGCCAAGGAGAGGCCGGGTAGCAACGCGTGCGCCGATGCGCTGGCGTCATCTGGTACCAAGCCGTCGTACTTCTTACGGACCACTTTCGGGGACTACTTGACCTCGGAGAGATGGCGCACGGCGATCCCCGCGATCATCTTCCGCGCGAACCGGTGCTCAGCAGAGGACGCCGCCGCGCTCGAGTACCTCGCTGCGCCTTTCGGTGACGAGTACGACGACGACGTGGACAACCTGCTATACACGTCCGAGATGCTCTATAACTTGATCGTGTTTTCCGAGATGTGGGAGCAGCCGTCTCCCGACAAGGCCACGCTCATCCAGTGGTACGAGGACGCGACAATGGCATCCGACAACTTCTACACGCTGCCGTACTATTGCCTCTTCACGGGCAGCAAGGAAAAGGCGTGCACGGAGCTCAAGAACCTGCCCAAGTCGTTGCCGTTCGTGTACCAGCGCGACCAATACTGGAACGTGCCGGCCGTGCTGCCCGACAATGTCTCGGCGCTGCTCATGGTCGGCGGGCTGGACGTGCAAACGCGCCGCGCGTATGGCAAGACCGAGTTCGACGATATTGAGGGCGACAAGATGCTCGTCGACTTCAAGTACGCGGGCCACTGCACGACGTTCACGACGCCGACCATGTCGGGCAAGGGCGCGTGCGGCATGCGCGTGCTCGCGTCCTTCGTGCGCGAGAACGGCGAAGTGCGCAAGGTGGACACGTCCTGCGTGAACGAGACGTACGCGCTCGAGTTCCGCGACTCGACGTCGCAGGGCGAGGACATCTTCGGCACGCGCTCCCTGTACGACTAGCTGATTGAGCGTACAAACGAGCGAATAGAGACAGCGTGGCGAAGAGCTTCGAGACAAGATATTTTTTGAACCCGTTTGACAGAAAACAGTGCGTGACGTTACCAGGTTGATTGCACTCCATACGAGAACGACAGGCACGCTGGCTGGCTGGTTGGTTGGCTTGTTGATATATTATGGTACAGCAGCGATCTTGCTTCGGCGCTGTGCTTGCTGTCTTTCTTCACAATAGATAAGAGTTCGATTGCTCTGCTGACATGGGTGGGTGGGTGCATGTGTTGCAGGTTGGCTCACTAATGGTCGACCACAGGTCCAGCCCGCAGACTCACACTCATCACACACTCCAGCAGCCCCACAACGAACGACTTCAAAAAAAGGATTATCACCGATTCACGAACGCGTTCCGCAGGCGCTCGCAGATGCGCGAGATGTATTCGTACCCACTTTGCTTGGCGGCCTCAGCCTCGATCTCCACGCGGATGTCGTCAGGCGAAACCTGCTCGAAGTAACACACAGCAACCACAATCAGTCAGTTCACAAGTCTCTGGGCGCCACAAACAATAACAGCATGAGATTTGACGTACCGGCCCGTACACCACGTGCACGCTGGTCTCGAAATTCGAGAACGGGAACTCGTCCAGGATCGCAAAGCCGACGACGAACTTGGCCTCTCGGAGTGGCGTGAAGTTCAAAAATTCCACCCAGAGCACCGACTCCTCGGTGATGAACTCGACCGCGTACTGCGCCGAGAGCAGGCGCAGCTCGCGCAGGAAGCGGTGCGAGAGCGTCACGTAGCGCTCGAGCTCCTGCAGCAGCGCACAAATGCGTCGCGGGCGCTCCAAGCGCTGGTCGTCACCGTGCTGGGAGCTGTTGGTTGTGCGGATGAAGCGAGAGAGCTGCACGGGGTCGAAGAGCTTCTGCTGCACCAGTCGGACGATGTCGCTGTCGGCTTCAGCAAGGTACGAGCTCCGCCGTTTTCGCTTCATGGTCACACTGGACGCCACGTCCGTTGAGAACCCACCATTGGAGCTCAGCTCCGAGCCGTTCAGGACAACGTCGACCTGCAGATCCACGCGCACGACCACGTCGTCGAACTGAGCACTCAACTTGAGGTGGGATGACGTCGCCACGCCGATGCGCCAAACGCTCAGGCTTCCTTGGATTGCAGAGACCTCTTCGACGTTCAGCACCTGACGCTCCAGCTCAGCAGCTGCCTCAGCAGAGATGAGATTGCCGTCCGCCGCCAAGTTCTCCACAACACGGAGCTGGTCCTCCAGCACGGAGGCTTCGAGAGACAGCGACGCACACTGCGTGTCGAGTACGTCAACCGTTGCAGCGTACTCATTGCGCACCGACTGCTGCTCTTCGATCGCGTCGAGCAGCTCCGACATCTGCTTCTCGCGATCGATCAGTTCCTGAAGCGCAGCAAGTTCGCTTTGTCTCGTCGCAGTGTCCTTGGCGATGCGCTGTTTCAGCGTGCGAACGTCCTTCTCGAGCTCGCCCGCAGACGCTTGGAGCTTCTCACCAATCTGGCTCTCCATCTTCGTTCGCCACTGACACAGGCCGCTTTGCACACGAGCAGTCTCCAAGTCGTGCAACGCCTTCACCGCTTCAACGCCGGATTCGTCAAACAGCTCGGGACTGAACATCGCTGGTGCTCTCTCACTCAACAGCGATCCCAGGACGTCGGTTAGACCCGCCGACCACGAGGAGATCTCGTCAATGTGCCACTTGACAATGTCCTTGCAGGCGTTCGAGATTGACGCTCTCTTCACAGCGTCCACTGTGAGGCCAGCAGTAGTACTCGAAGAGTACAGCTCGCTGAAATGGTCGTCTGGCGTGGTCGGGGCCTCGGTCTGAAGATCTGCAGTGGTCAAGAGCTCTTCCATCGAGATCAACGGGATCGTGGGTGCTGCTGCTAGGGCCACGCTCTTGCGCCGAGGCGACTGGCGCGATGGCGATCGTATCCTCGCACCCAAATCCGCGGCGGTCAATTCGCTCTCCGGTGCAGTTCTCGACTTTGGAGTCCCCGATCCGACGCGTTCGAACTTTGACGACAGGTTCACGACCAACGACTTGCGGCGCTCGTCGTACTCGGCATCGCTCTCGTCTTCGCTTGTCTCCATGTCCATCATGCTCGGAGCCGATGAGTTGGTGGCGTCTTCCTCCTCTTCCATGATCGGGTCGAGCGTGACGTCCTGGTCGTCGAGTTGACTGTAGTGGAGCGAATTGAAGCGGCGTATAGTGCTGCTGCTCAGGCGACTGGTTCGTGGTGATTGCTCTTCGGCTTCGCGAGCCAGGTCGCTGAGGCTTCCGAGTGCTGGTGCCTGCAAATCGTCTTCGCCTTGGACAAAACTTGATGATTTCTGCGAAGTCGACTGCTGCTGGACACGACCCTCGTGGGATCCATCATAGGCGGCTGACTCGGCGACAAGATCGCCTAGACTGCCGAGCTCCACAGTCTCATCCTCAACGGGCGAGTCTTCAGACAGTGAGCTTTCCTTTGTTTCCTGAACCTGACTGCGGAATCGAAAGGATGGGGTCGTGGTGGCTGGAACCTTGCTGTTGGAGGCAAACATGGTGCCTCCTGCCTGGACAAAAGCGGAGAAGTCGCCGGTGATCTCCATGTCCTCACCTGCATCAGATGACGCTGAGGAGTCAGCGTACGCCGTTCGTTTTTGCGGCTCAGTATCGTTCGTCTGGGCGAGGAAGTTCGACTTTGACGCAGAAGGAGGCGCTGGCAGTGATTGCAGCGCATACGGACCGATACCTTTCAGCTTTCTCGCCGATACCGGGGAACGAACCACGGCACTGGCGCTGTTTCTCCGCCAACGTCGCGCGTTTGCTTGATTGTCCATCGGACTCACGCCTCGGAGGCTGTAGCGGCGGCGATTTTCCGGCGACTTGTTACTCGTCGAGAAGCTCAGTCTCGAGATCGCCATCTCCGTTGTGTTATCATCGCGCTCTTCCTTCTGCTCAGCGTCGTCCGAGTCGATAGCATCCGCCTCGTCAAGCAGCGACGTGTTCAGCGACGTCTCCTCGTCTTCTTCCTCTTCGTCCAGCTCCTGCAGGGATGGCGGTGAGCTCATTCCGTCAAGTGGAAACATCCGTCTGGCGTCTTTTGCCAGCATCGGAGTCATAGACGTTGACGGCGAGCCGAGGTTGAACTCGGCGCCTTGAGACGGACCAAAGTTCACTGACTTGATTGGTGTCGTGATCGGCCCCAGCTTGGGTTTCTTCGCACTCAAGATGCTCTTCAGTGGCGTCTTTATCTTCGAGGACTGGGCAGGGGAGCTGAACTTTGCCACGATCGACTGGCGGTCAGAGACATCGCCACGCACGCTCTGCCGTCCGCTAGTCTTCTCCTCTCGGTCCCGGTCATGGGCAGCAAAACTGGTCACACTGCGAGGCGGCTTTCGTGGCGTGGGGGACTTCTGTGGACGAGTCAGTCCAGCTGCTTCCTTGGTCTTCCGCGACACGAGCGAGTCCTGCGGTGGGCTCTCCGTGTGAGTGTCGTCATCGTCACTGCGAGGTTTCTTTCCTGTTTGACTGGAGCTCGTGGTAGCATCGGTCGCTGGTTGATCCTGCTTTCGCTTTCGCGACTGGGAGTTGAGTCCGTTCGCCTCAGCATCCACATCCATCGCAGTACTGCGATCAACCGCAGTAGCCTGATGCGTCGAGCGCAGCTCAGGGTTGATTTCGTATAGATCTTCCACTTCGAGCGTTTCTCTGCGTGTCTGCCTGCCTTCGTCGTCCTTTGCCGCCTCGTCTCGGGACTTGCCACACGCTTCGCTGGCGATCGAGATGATGTCGCTTGGGTCAACCGTCGCTCGTCGGCTTCTGGATCTGGTCACGGGAGACACGTCCGTCTCGAAATGCGTCGTGATGGTCTGCCGCCTCTTGCTCTTGTCCTGGGCCTTTGAGGCTGAGCCTGAGCTAGACTCGTGCTTGGCGTCTTCCTGCATCTCCTCACGAAGGGCTGAGAGGAAATCCGCGGCGTCCGTCGGCTCGAGCGTCAACCGCCGACTCTTCTCGCTGGAGCGCAGCTGACGTTGTGGCGCAGTGTCCTCTTCCACTTCCTGCGTGTCCTCCTGCAGCGTCACCGTTCCTCTGCTCTCTGGCGACAGCAGGCTTCTCTTGGCAGGCGTTTTTGACTTCTCTGCTGACGAACGGCGTGGCGTGAGCTCGCTCAGCGTTATCGACAGAGCTTCGCTGGGCGACAGCGTGCGCTCTTCGCGCTCCTTCCGCTTCATCGCTCTCATCCTGCGCGCCGATTCAGGGGTCTGCTGCGCAGTTGACGACGACTCCAAGAACTGGTTCGACGCCCCCATGTACTCGCGAATGTAGTCGTGCACACCGTCGCTGTCGGATGATGCTGTGTCGTTCTCTGCTGTTGGTGCTGCTGACGATACGGCTTTCTCCTGGCGAGCACGCGTGGCTGTCGAATTCTCATCGTTCAAAGTGATGCTCTGGAGCAGACTCTTCAGCGCCGCGGGGGAGACGGTGTCGCGTCTCGAGATGACGCTGTCGTCGATGATGCTGCTGTCGCTGTTGTTCATGAACAGCGAGGTCTTCGAAGGCGACAACGTGGTTCGACGCGTCGCTCGTGGAGACACAAACGCAGCTGCTGCTTCTGCTGCTGCCGTGTTCGCTGCAGTACTCGCAGGACGCGCGCCGCTCTCCTCCTCCTGTTTCTGCTCCTCTTCGTCGTCGTTCCCTCCGTCCTCATCCTCTGTTTCAGCGTCGTCTCGCTCTCCAGCGGCACTGATCTCCCGCGCCACGTCAGTCGCCGTGCGCTCCAACGAGTCGAGTGCGAACACGCCGCTACCTACGACCTTCGTCACATCAGTAACATCGGCAGCCTTCGTCGCGAACGTCTCGGGGGTGCTGATCTCGATGTCATCACGCGTTGTCGAGCCTTCATCAACTGTCCATCAATCAACGCAAAACGTCATAGAGTTAGCATCATACACACCACTACCAGCACTCTTGTATGCCATCGTACAACATCTGAAGCCATACCTGCACCACCAACGGAGACATCCATTCGTGGCTGCGTCGTTGTCTTTGAGGCATTAAGCTCGCCGAGAATCTCGCGCTGGAACTGGGAGGCGATCGAGTCGGCCTTGCGCGCCACGGGGTTCGTGAGCCGTCCGCCCCCGAGCGCCTCGAGCCGCGGCGGCGGCGGGCTGGGCGTGCTCGCGTCGCGGTCTCGCGTGTCGGCGGCGTCCGCCATCGTCTGCTGCGTCCGCCTCGGGTCTTCAGGTTTCGCGCTTTCATTTCACACGCGCGGGTCTGGGGTCATTTTGAAATGAAAAACCTCTTTTTAAATAACCTCATAAATAGATTTATATAACCTTAGATTGTGGTACTAGCATTTAAGGTTATATACCAGACTGTGGCGGAAGAATATGTCGTCACATTAGTGGATGTCAATTCTGATTGGACTGTTTGCAAATAAATATTTATAGCCAATGATATTTTCTCGTTGCTTCCAATAACTGACACCCTTGAGCACAGATTGATGGATCATTAGCTAGAACATTCAAAACGCGGCTCACCAAAGTGCTCACAACGCGGCTCATCCAGATACTGGTCCGTCAACTGTTGCCCGCTGCTGTGTGTTGCTCGACCTCCCCTCTATGCGTGACCTCATCTTATTTGTCTCGTGTGGCGATGTGTCCCCTTTCCGCAGCTCGTGTGTAGTCGAGTGCTTATCGCTGGTGCACACTCGTTGTCGTCTGACGCCGTCGTCTTCTCTTGCTCGTGGACGTCCCGCGGTGTGCTTCTGCAGTGTCGTGCCTTATACCAGGCAGCGACTCGTGCTTCTGTCGCCTGTTGCGCTCGTCTGCAAATTCGTGGTACAGTCGACGTCGCGTTCTTCCTGCCGTGCGGAGATTGTACTGCTCTGTTGCTCGCCTGTGGATCATGTGACGGTGTTCTCGGGTGCCCATCGAGCCCCACATCGCTCTTGAGGTGGTCGAGGTGTGGGTCCTTCTATAAAGGAGCAAGCTCGGTAAGTTCAGAGTGTTCGTTGTTCACATTTACCAACTGAGTTGCCGTGTTGTAGTGTGGATATGTTTTATTGCACAAACACTGGCGCGTCCATCTGAACAGTCCAGCTCTGTCTTGTTCGTCTGTGGTCGTCTTGATGAAGGTGCTAAACCTACATCTTTCAGTGTAAGTAGAGGATCAGTTTTTATATCAAATCAAAGGCTATTTCCAACGCATGCCGCTTTGTGTTTTTACTTCCCGACATGCCCAAGACAACTGAAAGGAAGCTCTTGTGTGGCAGCTGGATGCCGCTATCCCCTGCTTGGCTCGAGTGCAACGCTTGCAGCTTCTCGTTGGCTCATCGGCTGAGATCGCAGAGTTTGCCGGATGCATTTCGCTGTTCGAAGCTCTCTACCAAACATAGTACATCTCGCCTGGTACACGCCAACCAAGAGCTGAGCCTCGCTGGCGTGATTTCTAGAACGAGTCGTCCCGTCCGCGTTCCAGCAAGAAGTTCGCGCCTCTCGCAAGTTCTTTCACGAGGTGATTCCTGCGATATCCACCAGCATCGCGTTTGTATCTACTGAAAAATAAACAAAAGCCAGTAGCTCATCAGCTGCTGGTGGCTCTAAAGAAATTGGGATTCTCGGCAACGGAGCGGCAAGTGGCATCGTGGCTGGGGTATTTAATATTTCGTACGAATCCGTCGTCCAGTATGCAAGTCGCTGCATCTCAGCGCTGTGTCAGCTGTGCTTATTTGCAGCATCATGGCCCGAGCGACGTGAAAGAGACGAAATGGGAGAGCGCATCACTGCCAGATGTGGATTTTCACACTGCTGCGGATTTGTTGATGGAACTCTGTTTCCATTGGCGTTCAAGACAGTTACCCGCGGCGAGGGCTGCTACACGCGCAAAGCTTGCTACGCTATCAGTGCTGTTGTTGTGTGTGACGATCAGCGGTGAATTCGGTGCGTTTGCTGTTTGGACGATGTTATATACTTGGCTGATTTCAAAGATGGTTTAAATATTTGTTTGTTGTGAATGTTGTTGCAGCTACATCAATACTAGCTTGTAATGGGCCCTCATTGGCCATTACATGGAGGCAGATGTGTGTGGCACACATCACCTCACAGTGCACCATGGGTGACTATTACCGGCCGGATACTGGTAATATTGTCGATACTCATGTGCACTGGTGACGTCATTGGAT
>JAADXK010001139.1:0-10894 GCA_023337805.1 Globisporangium barbulae | reverse complement strand
TTATTGGAGGAAGAACGTTCATAGACCAGCTGCTATTTTGTCCAATCAAAACGCTTGATTTTGTTCTTGTCTATCTTATTGGATAAAAACATCTGAGTGCACTAAACTGGTTGTGTGCATTAAACTGAAGGTTTACGTTATAATCATATACTTTTTTCACGGTCTCTCATGCAAAAATGTTTGCTAAATATACTCTAAAATACTAGTGTCGTAAAAAGGTGATTGAAAGAGCTTCCCACTTGGGCCAGTGGGTACATTTTCAAACGACCTCGGTCAGGTAGTCTCTGTCTTCATCCTGTTGCGACCACAAAATCGTCCAGACGAGAAAGTGGTCACTTCGTGAATTTCTTAAGGCTCTGTGGTTGTCCTTTTGAAAGCAACTTGAGCAAGCGCCCACACATCAAACCAACCACTCAATGAAGTTACTGCTCTTAGATCTGGCGGAGAGAGACACCGCGTGCGTGTTTTTGAAGCAATCCGTTTTGCAGTTCTTGTTTGGCTCTCTGGTGTCTTCATTTGCACCCTTAGTCACTCAAGTTCTAATCCAACAATCTGTGCTTTAGCTTTGTTCTCCGTCTTCCAAGTCTTCCAAGCGACTCGTGACTTCGAGCAGCGCATACTGTAGTGTCGTGTACACGTACAACGAGACCACGTTGCGAACGACCTTCGTGCGGTCCTGGCCCAGCGGATCCCACCCAACCTCAGGCGCTGGCATCGGTGGTTCTCTTACTTCACCCAGGTCGTGGTCCGCCGAATGCTCGCTGCTTACTGCCTCCTTGTCCACATCGCGACCATTTCCGTTCGCAGTGCTCGCCTTTTTGTCTTGCGTTGATGGCTTCACCTCTGTTTCATCTGCATCTGTTTGAGGGAATCGAGCCGACTTCTGGTCATTGCACAAACTTCGCACAGAGCCATAGCTGCCAGTCACCCAGTCGACCGATTGGCTTTGACCACCTGGTGGTAGGTTCGTGTTTCGGTCTTCTTCATTTGGAAAGATCGAGGCGTACGCCTCCGAGAGTCCGTCCTCCAGGTCTTCGATGTCGCCCTCGCACTGACCGATGAGACTGAACAAGTAATCTTCACTCATGCTTCGCTGGCGACCCATCACCATGCTTCGCAGGGTCTTCATGGTGCTGCTGCTTGGTGATTCAGCAATGGCAGTGCTCGTGCTCACGGCTTTTTCTTTCGGTTTCTCCACACCCACAAGGTCGGGTGCATCTGATTGGGTCCAGTGGGAGACACGATCTTCCCACGACGGCTCGGAGCGAGAGAACGAGTTCAGCTTCTCAATATTCGCGGGGTTGATGCCTTCTCCTTCGAACTCGATTCTGCGTAGCACGTTTGACAGCACTAACGGCGGATCTAAGCTCCAGGAATCCTCCAGAATACTGGAAAGACCACCTTCAACGCTCCCGCTGTTGACAGACGAATGGAGACCATCATCCTCCTGTCGTTTACCTACCGCAGTAGCAAATACCGCAGGATCAGCACTCACCACACGATCCACTGAGTTCATAGGCTCCTTTAACACTTCGGCAGAATCCTCCGCAGCCTCCATCGCTAAAACCTCCATGATAACGGAAGCAGCAACAGACTTCGCGACATCAGCAGGCTCCGCAAGCTCAGGCACCGACGCCAACGCCACCGACACCGACAAGAGATTCGCCGCGGTGCTCGCCACGTCCGACGCCATACCCAACACGGCACTCTCCACGTCGACAGACGCCGTGTCGTTCGCACCACCCGCAGGCTCCGCTACTGCCTCCGACTCCATCGGATCCGCAAACGGCTCTTCATGCTCCGTTGTTTCGGCTGACCCCACTGACATCGGTGGCTCCACGGACTCGAGAGGCTCCACTGACTCAAACTCTACAGGACCCATCGACGCGTCAGTTTCGGCAAGTGCAGCAAGCTCTTCGATATAGACAGGCTCCATTGACTTGTCAGCGTCGGTGACAGCGGCAGCAGGTTCCGCTGACTCAGACTCCGATGGCTCAATAACGTCGGCGGCGTTGCTTTGCTCGGCTGATAAAACGGACTTGTTGCCAAACACACGCTTTGCTAACGACAACAGATCCACCGCCGCACTTTCCACGTCCAACACCAAATCTGCCACGGTTTTTTTTACGGCGACCAGCACCATGTCGTCTGCAGGCTGCTCCATGGAAGCGGCAGCGGTAACAGGCTCCGTTGGTTCCACTGACTCCACTGACTCGACAGGCTTCTCCAACGCGGCCGCCACCTCGATAGCGGCCACGACGGCGGTCACCGCCTCTTTCACGTCCGTGTCACCGGGTTGCTCCACAACGTCCACGTCTTCAAAGAATGGCATACCACCTGCAACAACAATGAGTTCGGCTCCAATGGCAGTGGCGTTACTGCACTTCTCTACCTCATTCACCGCCGCGGATAGTGCACCAGACACCTCAGAATACACAGTGGCCGGTTCAGGGTCTTCTTCTCTGTCCACCATCAAGTCAGTTGACGCAACAGTAACAGCGGCGTCAACATCAGCACCAGCAATGGCGGTCTCATCTGGTAAGGCGAGCTCCTCATCCAGCACATTCTCTACAGGCACAGACGCGCTTTCCACTTTCGAGATCAGATCCGCCATGACTTTCTCCAAGTCAAATGGCACCGCGCTGGCAGAGACAACATTAGCAGCAGCAGCGGCAGGCTCTGCAGACTCTACAAACTCTGTCGAATGAGCAGCAGTAGCAGCTTCCATAGTATTGATAGTGTCAGCATAGTCCGCAAGCTGCGAGGCGCTCTCGATTTCCGACACGAGATCGTCCACCACACTCGCAACGTCCGCAGAAAATTCCTCTTCCGTATCAGCATCTGCCGCAGCTGATCTCGCGTTATCGACTGACTCCAGAATGTCGATACACTCGGCGGGATCGGTATCAACAGCAGGTCCCACGACTGTAGATGCTTTCTCCACTTCTGACACCAAATCCTTCAACGCGCTCGTCACCTCGGTAAGCACGTCGTCGTCTGGATCGAACATGCCCAGGGTCTCTGTCTCCGCTTTGTCCAATGCGAAGCTTTCAAAGGAATCTTGGATAATGTTGTCGACTTTGCTGGAAATGATGCTGGCCAAGATGACATCGAAGATCATTTCGTTCGTGTCTGCTCGAGCTAACAGTGGTCTCCCCAAGAAAGAGGCTGGCTTGGGATCAGATGCATCTTGTCCAGCCGACGATGGAGCTCGTATTGCCAGTACCTCCTCAATCGGAGGATTGTTGTCCTCATTCACCAAATCTTCAGTAGCCTCACCGTCGCCTTCGTGATGTTCACTACATTCCATAATATCTGTCACGGATTCGCTGGTAGGTGGAGGAGATTGTGAGCAATCGCTCAAGTCTTCGACATCGAGAACCTTTACACTTTCTTGATCTCCAAGCGCTTCAGGCGACTGCTCAGGCTGTAAAGCAGCTAATACCACATCAGCCGTGCCATCTTCAGCTATGGCGTCCACAGAGAGTCCCGGTCCTTCCAACACTTCGAATGACTCGAACATCGGTGCACCGGTAGCAACGGATTCAGCAGCAGCACTAGTAGTGACGAGGTAATCTTTAGCAGACACAACGGCGGAAGCGGAGGTGCTCTTCTCCACCTCCGTCACCACAGCCGACAGTACAGTGTACACTTCAGAATGCACAGTCGCCGGCTCCGGTTCTTCTCCTTTCTCCGCCACTGGGCCAGCAGAGTCAGTAGCAGCAGCGACGTCAGTAAAATCGAAAATCTCTTCACCTGGTGAAGCGACATCCTCCGCGTTCAAAAACACCGACGCAGCCTCCACATCCGACATCAGATCCATCGCGACGCACTCCACACCAGCAGACACTGGGTTAGCAGAAATCGCATCAGCAGCGCAGGTAGCAGACTCAACAGACTTCTCGGGCTCGACAGTATCCACAGAATCAGCAGCCGTTGGCTTTACAAGCTGCGACTCCGCCCTCTCCACTACATCAACAATGGCGATCACCACCTCTTCCACTTCGGCGGAGCTGTCCAACACCTCCACATCCTTGGAATTCTCGCAAACAGTTGCACAAGCATCTGTGACAGCTTCAGCAACAACGTTGTAGATCTCCACCTCGTCCACAACGGCAGACAGTGTAGCATAGACTTCGGTAGGCACAGTCATTGGCTCAGGCTGCTCGTTGAGCTCCACCGCCAGGTCAGCAGGTGCAGCAGAGACAGACTGGTCGGGCTTCAAACGCTCCGACGACGCCACCTCGACAGCGGTAACAACAGCGGCCACAATCTCTTCTACTTCCACTTCCACGGGGCTCTTCGACTTCTCCTCAGACTTGTCAGAGATAGGCGCGCAAGTGTCTGCGATGACTTCAGCACCAGAATTACCAACGGCGGTGCTCTCTTCGACCATGTCTATCACAGCAAGCAACATGGTAGATACTTCGGCATACACTGTTGCTGACTCAAGTTCTTCGATAATCTCTTCCACTGGGCAAGCAGGTGCAGCACCACCATCAGCATGCACAGTCGCAGCAACGACCTCGCCCAGTGAAGTGGATTCATCAAGCGCACACGCTGATGAAATCGACATTGAGGCGCTCTCCACGTCCGAGATCAGATCTGACACGGTTCTCTTCACCTCATCAGACACAGCGTTGTCTGCGTTCGTGCCTGCCGGAGTCGCAGGCTCCTCAGACTTCGAGAGATCGTAATTGAAAGCAGCAGCAGTAGCAGGCTTCGTCGATTTTTCAACCGGTTCCACGCACTCAACTGGATCCTTGACGGCAGTAGGACCGCAACTCTCCACCTCGTCCATCACGCCTGACAGTACGGCAGACACCTCGGAATGCACAGTCGCCCGCTCGGGGTCTTCTTCTATTACCACTGAGTCGGCGGGATTAGCAGTCGCATCAGCAGCGACATCCTCTGTAGGCGAAGCGTACTCGTCACCCAGAGCACACTCCAGCGAAGCCAATGCCGGCACCGAGGCGCTCTCCACATCAGATACCAGATCTGGCACGGCGTTCTCCACATCGATAGACACCATGTCAATGGCAGCAGCAGATTCAATACGCTTATAGGACTCCACAAACTGCACAGGCTTCTTAGACACAGACACCGACGCACTCTCCACATCTGCCACCAGATGCGCCAAGACACTCTCCGCATCAGTAGACACTAGATCATCAGCTCGACCAGCGTCAGTTGCCTCAGGGTCGTCATCAGCAACAAACACCAATGAGTCTATTTGTTTCGCTGGCTCCACAGGATCCGCGACCGCCTCCTCGACAGCGGCCACGACGGCAGCCACCACCTCTTCCGCTTCTACTAAGCGCTCGGACACCTCCACGTCCCCGGACACTGTCACGCTGATATAGGTGACAACAACAGTAGCGCTAATGTTTTCAAACTCGTCCACAACGGCGGTCAGTGCGGCACGCACAGCTGTCCGCTCCACTTTGTCGGCATTCTCCACTATCGATTCAGCAGGCGCAGCAGCATCAGCACAGACTTCACTAGTAGACGAAGCGAACTCCTCATCCAGCACAGCCTCCGACGACGGCGATATGAAGGCGCTCTCCACGTCGGAGACGAGGTCCGCCACAGCACTCCCCACGTTGACAGACACAACATCGGTTGAGGTAGCAGAAGGATCCACCGATATTTCAGGCTCGACAGGCTCGATACGTTGCGCTGATTTGAGATGTTCCGCAGCAGCAGCGACATACTCATCAGACTTCTCAGGTTCCGACGACGCCACCTCGACAGCGGTAACTATGGCGGCTAAAACATTTTCTAGCTCCACTCCCACGGGATAGTCAGCCACCTCCATGTCCTCGAGCTTTTCAGACACAGGTGAACTTGTAACTGCGACGACTTCATCAATAGTAGCAGCGGCGCTGCTCTTCTCCATCTTCTCCACCACATCAGACAGAACGTTACACACAGCTGTCAACTCAGGTTCTTTGAATTTCACCACTGCAGAGTTCGTAGGCACAGCACCATCAGCAGTGGCATCTTCCTCCAGAGAAGCCGACCTCTCGCTGAACGCAGTCTCTGGCGCCGTTGACGCCGACGCGCTTATCACGTTCGACACGAGATCTGACACGGTACGCTCCACGTCAGCAAGCACTACGTTGTCCGCACCATCACCCACAGAAGCAGGTTCCAACAACTTCACAGGATCGACAGTGACGACAGCCTTCATGGTGTCGGCAATGACATCAAATTCCACAAGTGCCGATACACTTTCCACATTCGACACCAAATCTCCCAATGTGCTCGCCACGACTTTATCCACATCATCATCGGTTACAGCAGCTGGCTCCACAAGATCGCCACGCTCCACACTCGTTTGAGAATCTGCAGGATCGGTGAGCTTCTTAGCAGCATCAGCAGGATCAAACGCCACCACCTCAGCAGCGGTCACTACAGCGACGGTGGTGCTGCTCTTCTCCATCTCGTCCACTGCAGCCGACTGTGCGGCAGACATCTCGGTACACACGGACGCTGGCTCCAGTTCTTCGACAGTGTTCACCAACGAGTTGATAGACATAGCAGTAACATCAACAGCGACGACTTCATCCAGCAAAGTGGATTCGTTCACCAGCACATACGCCGACTCCGCCGACGCACTCTTCACCTCTGCCACCAGATCCGCCACGGCACCCTCCACATCGACTGGCATGACGTCGTTCGCTTCAGTAGCCGGCTCCACAGGTTCTCCAACTTTCATAGGTTTCACGGCTTCAACAGCAGCACCTGCGTCCACTGCCGGCGAAGCGAACTCACCCTCTGGTACACACGCTGACAATACCGACACGCTTTCCATGTCTTCCACCAGGTCCGCTACGACATACTTCACATCAGCAGGCACCTTGTCGTTCACACCGCCAGACTTTACGGGGGCCGCAGATTTGTGAGGCTCAAGCACGCCAGAATGGCTTGCCTCTGCTTGAACTGATACGAAATCGGCAATTGCTTCACCAATTATGTTTTCGACGTTGCTGGAAACGATACTGGAGATAATGACACTGAGGAGAGCTTCGTCTGTGTCTGATCGAGCCATTTGAGGTCTCTCCGAGGGTGAACTCAGCTTCAAAGTGTTCGCATCTTGATCAACTTGTGATAGAGTCGGTGTCTCTGTGTCGACTGGACTGGTTCCTTGAATGATAGCCAATCCGTCATCATACTCACCGTCAACTTCGTTCATAAACGGTGGTTCTGGTGCCACAGCTTCGTCACCGATATCCTCTGCGAGACATTCGTCAAAAGCCGCATCGGACACATCTGTGTCTGTCGCAGTTTCTACAGAGAACGACACAGCATGTGCTGTATCCCCCGAGTCTTCAATTCCAGTGTCTTCTACGTTTTCTTCCTCTTGAAGCGCTCCAGACAATTCCTCAGGCTCTAAGACAGTTGCCATCACATCCGCCCGAACCTCAACCATCGCCAGTAGATCTTGCATAGCCGCCTTCACTTCAGACGTTATCGCCGTAGCAATTTCGCGCTCTCCAATAGCTTTCTTTCGCTTCACGCGGCGAGCATGCATCCCACGGAAGAGCCGATTGATCGTCGCAGCTGCGGAGATCGCCTTCTTCAGCGCGACCTCATTGATGCGGCGCCGAACGTGCGACTGAATCGCAACGGCGGAAGCTTGTTGGTTCGCTAGTGATGCCCTTGCTAGAAAGCTACGCATCATCGCCTGAAGCAGAACTGCCTTCGCTTTTTTCACAGCAAACTCTTTCCTCGTCGTCCTCCCCCGCCAAGCACTCTGGATCTGAATCGCCGACTGAAATTGATTTGCGCACCGAAATCGCACCAGTGAACCTCGCCACACTGCTTGGATATGCTTTGCGCCTTCGAGCGTGTGGTTGAACTTTGCCCTCTCATAGTGCATCCGCACAAGGCTCTGTATGTGCACCGACGCCTGAAGCTCTTCTTGTTGTTGCGCACGGTGCTTGCTCAGCGCAGATCGCCACAATTTCTGCTCACGACAACACAACACAAACCCAATCAGCGCTCACGTTTGGGATCGCAGAAGTGCTATCACTAACGCTACAATTTCAAACCTGTATTCGCAATGCCGCTTTCTTTCTCGCGACGAATGTACGCGCCTCAGTAAGGACGTGCTCCTTGTGCGAATTGTACTTGGAGCCAAGCGCGTATGTGTACCCGTCTTCAGGCATTGCAACAATGTAAGATGTCCGTGTAGCTCCAGGTGAGAGTGGTCGTCCAATTAGACCAGTTGGCATTTCTGGAGTTGTCATTTCTGGAGTTGTCATTGGACGCTTCGCTACCCTTTTGCGAGGCGATTCACGAAGGCCAATGGCGGCGTTTTCAGCAGATTGAGACGTTGGGCGCTGAGGACTGATCTTCGGCTGCATCTCCGCGACATTTCGCTGCACTCGATCAACCCTCGGACTTCGCTTCTCCGCGATATGTTCTCCTCCAATCAGCTTGGGCGACTTCGGTGGCAGGGGGCGTTGCATCGTGACATCATCCGAGTTCATGAACGACGGCGGAGGGCTCGGACGAGTCACAGCGGGCATCACTGGCGTCTCACCCTTGAACAGAAAGTTCTGCCTCATGACTTTGTACGTATCCAGAATCCGCAGCACGACTGGGTGGGTCTGCGGGAGGCAGTTCACGCCAAGTTCCATGGCATTCGCAAGCGCGTCTCGACACTGGTCGGGCATGTGCAGGTTCGCCCACTCGATCGCCATGTTGTGCAGTGTCGCTGCTTTCAGGACATTGAATGTCTCGGTAGCCTGCTCGTCCTTACGAAACGGAACTGCAGCGCTGCGTGATGTCGCTGTGTTCGTCGCAGGCTGTTGTGCATTCGCCAAATTCAGGCACTCGTTATACATCAGCCCGGCGTTGCTCGGGTCACTCAACAGCCCGTGAAGACAGGCTTTCAGGAAGTACGAAATCGACAGGCGGTCGCGCACTGGCAGTTTCTCGTTGATACGCACGGCCTTCTCCGCGGCCTGGAGCGCCGCTTGGTACTTCTTTTGCTTCTTGTAGTGGTTCGCGATGTTCTGGTAGACCGCAGCGCGCTGGACGTGCTTCTTGCAGTAGTGGAGTCCATCTCGGGCTGTGAGCTCCTCCGCTTTCTTCAAAAGCTATGGCACGAATAGCATAATACATGCGATGAGTGCCTATTGATTAATAAGCAATGACATAATGAACCGAGATACGCACCAAGAACGACGTGTTGTCGGCTTGAACGTCGGACTTGCGAGCGCCAAGCATGCAGAGTGCGACCAGCTGAACGCATCGGATCTCGTAGTCGACGCGAAGCCACTTGATCTCCTCGACTGTCACGTCCTGCGACTCGGAGCGCTTCTGGATACATCGGTTCTGTCGCAAATATCGAAGACGGTGAGCAGACTCACGTACAATAATGATACATGCATACCAAGAGAGGTAGAACTCGTACCAGCATCTTGCTGGACTGCTCGTAGGTGTGGACTGCGTCCATGAAGCGCGCGTTCTTCTCCAAGTTCACTGCCAAAGTGTCCATTCGCTTGATCTTTGCGAACACGTCCTGACCAAATCGTGACGTCTATACAAGCACACACACCTGATCAGCTCAGACACCGTTGTATATATGGCAACACACAAGCCAACAAGGAATCATACCGCGATGTACGAATAGTGGATCCCATCGAGCAGCGGCGGACGAACGATCTGCTGGTCACCTGTCATTCATCCACATCCAAATACACCTTGGTCAGCCCAATGTCACACACTTAGAGATCGAGTAAGGTGCTGACCTTCATCAGGGGCAAGCCAGATGCAGCGCAGCTTCTTCTTGTCGCGCAGGTCCAGCGTCCTGTTGTCAAAGCAGTCAATACAAGTCTCATCAGCCACTTGTAAGCACCCAACTTGCTAATATCTAGCCGTTGATCTACGGACCTGCGCGTCTGGCTATTCGTCCGGTTGAACGAGCTGAAGAGCGGCTTAGGCGACGCTGGTGCTGTCAGCGCGCGCAGCATCACGCTCCGGTCTTCTGGAAACACGTCTGGCAGACGCGACGACGACAAAGCGGCAGCGGCGGAGTTGTCGTAGTGGCCACCACTCCTATTACGACTACCGCCAGTCTGCGCACTCGGTTTCTCTTTCGTACGGCGCCTCATGTTGTGCCTTCTCTAGGGGAGCTGGTGCATAACAGAAACAACAACAGCACGTGCGTACACTGTGAACGCCTGTAGACACAGAGAGGTAGAGAGCACCATATGTACACGCAGAAAATGAGCAACGACATACCGTAGGATAGGGATTGAGCTCTCCGTCGTAAGAGTCGCGTGTACTAGTCGACTGAAGGTACCGAGCGGAGCGCGTGCGTTAGTCGGCCTTCGTTTCTGCAAATACACTTTGCGCTATCACTCAACGCAGCGGCTGTGGTCTACGAGGTCCTTTTGTTGTTTGGCTTGAGCGGACGGGCGTGGCTTCTGCAGACACGCTGGCCTCAGACGTGAGGCGAATGATCGCGGAGGTACCGTTACGTCATAACCGCATCGTTCATTTCATTTATCAATTTACAAGTGAACGAAAACAAAAGGTGCGTGATCCAGTAGCCCAGGTGCACACCGCAGCATGATACACGAGCATTCCACCTCGTTGCGGCACCCAGCGGCATGATGCGCATCCCGCGGCGCTCATCCGTGGCCTCGTCGGCGTGTCTGCGTTGGCGAGCAATCGCTTGTGCTGTTTGGCTTTATAAAAGTGAAGTGATCCTAAAACAAGCGTCAAGGATATGCTGTACAGTCTTCCCTTGGCTAAGAAATACCTTTCTGAAGCCGTTTACTCGGAAAATAAATACATCCCAAGAAAGAAACGTTATAAGGTTTCAGGACATCGGATATGAAAATGAAATTCACCATTGTGATCAAAGCAGAGTGAC
>JAADXK010001138.1:0-10900 GCA_023337805.1 Globisporangium barbulae | reverse complement strand
GGCAACAAAGCAAGCAAACAATATGCAGCAGACAAGCAAGCACACGCAAGCCAACCAGACAAAGCACGCTTTCCGCACCTGAAAGTCACCTTGGACAGGAAGCTCGCTTGGCTCTCGGGGTGGACCCACTCGTCCACAAACGTGCGTGCGGCAGTGAACAAACAAATCGCTTGCTGCTCTTGCTTGTTCGCAAGTCGCTGTTGCTTGCTTTGCTCGCTGGTGAGCGTCCGAGACAACGAGGAGACCAGTCAGTTGCAAGACGCACACTCTTGCTCTCTCTCGTTTTCTCTCCTTTGTTCACCTCACTTTCATGCAGGCATTCGTCACTGTGGGCAGCGGCCGTTGCCGTGATTCTTGGCCCTGTGCGAAAATTCCTATCGCGCTATCCGGCTAAAGAGTGAAATGTAGCTGTATAGTATACCCAAACACATCCATAGCGCTTTACGTTCAGTATCCACTGTAGTCGGTCCTCTGTGTGGTCTCTCAGAGACGCTTGTAGCCCGCATTGGTGATCAATGGGCCTCGGTTGATGTGGAGGCAGGGCCGTGATGGCACTCCGATGTTACGGGGCTGTCGAAAGAGCCTGTTCATTGATCTTTTACCTGGAGTTCTATTCTCGAAGTGTAGCACTAACTAATACAAACTGCAAATTGGCCAAGCATCTTCGTCGTCAGCTTCAATGTGCGGCTACATTTTTCGATAGAATCAGGAACCTGGATCAGCCACGTCAGTTGCTGCAAGAGGGAGCGTTTTGGCAGAGCAACCCGGGAAGTTCGCTTCTATAGGTTGCCGCATGAGGGTCGATCTTCAACCGCCGCGCAAGAGGAAATGAGTGTGGCTCACAAAGATGTTTGTTCGGAATCACCAGCATCCAGTCAGTCAGCCCAACGAGATGCGATTGGATCAGACGTCACAAGCGACAGGATAAAGGATGTAGCCAGCCGACAGCTCGATCCCACGAGCGCTCGACCGCAAACGCATTCACGCATTCCACGACGAGCACCTCTCCTCGTTCGAGAAAAAAATAACAAATGCTGATCCAAGTGCGTGCGGTTGTTGCTCGTGATTGCTTGACTGACTCGTTCATAGGATTATCGCGCATGTGTTTACACTCTTTTCTCTTGTTCTCGTTTGCTTGATGATGACTGTTTGCTCTCGCTTCCCGTCTTAATGTTCGAAAAGCACAAGGATCATGCGAAACAACATCATCCTGTGAGTTTACGGGCACTCCCACCTGCATCAGCCTTTTCCATACCAGGCGTCGCGTCACAGACGCAACGCTGGACCGTAAACCGACCAAACATTCACGAAACCCCGTATGTCGTTTCAAGATCCGAGCCTGGTCCTAAAATGAATCCGAGATATCGAACAGAGCTGTCATGGTCATCGATATGTTGAGAGAGAGAATATATGCAAAGACGCACAAGTCGACGATGCATTCCTGAGACGTGTTTGAAGTGAGGAACGCGCTCACGCTTGCTTGATACTGTGAGGATCGATCATGTGTCCAACTACAAAACGCCTTTATAATTGCAATTTGCATCCCCCGGATGAGTTTATGCAATCCAATTGGCCATTACGTTGAACTCGATAGTCACGCTCATTTCAGACAGGGCAGGAGTTTCGATTACGCACACCGCCTTTGAAAGTGCATTTACTCCTGAGTCAGGCGTAATATTCACTTCAGGAAGATAAATGAACTACACTTTGTTATATCTATCTAAATAGAAAGGTCTATGATTAATAAGGAGACATTTTCAGCCACAGACGTTGGATGGTTGGACGGAACGCACTCGAACCATCTTGAGAGTGCCATTTCGGGATGGCGAAGGCGTTTCGCTGTGAAAGATAACTTGATCCACGAGCAAGCTCCAGATCCATGCAGTGCAAGCGCGGATCCAGTCTAATTGCGATAGCGTGCGCCGCCGCCGCCGTCATCGACTAGCAAAGTGCGTAAGATTGCCCCGTTTGTGTGGTAAAGGCAACCGTCGGTCCATCAAGTAAAACAGCCACGCAAGTCAGTCCGCGCAAAAAAACGTCATCGTTGGTTTGTTTGCTTGAGGCGTTTGTTTTTGTTTGTTTGTGGTCACCCTTCCCGAGATCCGAAGAATAAGAAATCCTGTCCCACGTCTGGCGCTTCTGCTTCAACGTCACCGACACAGAGGACACTTTCGCCGTACAAGTAAACAAAACGACGGCAACCGTCTTTCTGCAAACGCACAAGCCCAGCAGCACGCTTTTGCATTGGATTGGCGACGGGTATGTTGCTTGCCTTCATTCAGCTCCAATCCAGAGCGCCAAGAAGAAGAAATGTAGATCCCTACAGGTCCACAGCAGCATGAATACGCCATCCACTCACGCACAGGAAAGCCACTGGGACACGCAGCAGTTCGAATAAAGTATCCTTAGCGTTCCAAAAAGACACGGGCGAAGAGTATGAATGCTCGTCCACTCGTTCGTTGACAACAACTGTCAATCAGACGGGCGAGTTGTTGTTGCTGACCCCTCGTATGTGGACGTACAGATATCCCTCGATTCGGGCACACCCAAAAGCTGAACGAATTTTAAAGGGTATAAAAACAGAGGATTTATTATATCGTGAGAGAACAACACTGCGAAAGAGAACGTGTGCAACTTGAAACGCCATGCATGTACAACATAGTTTCAATGTAGGAACAAGCCATTTATAATGACAGCAAAACGAAATCAACATCGGAGTACACAATTGCATCCTACTCACGCTGTCAATAAACAGCGTCACATACTGCTCATCGAGCGAGCCGTTTGTGTACTCCAATTCTCTCTGTTATCTCGTACAATCCTGGTGATGATTGTTTGCTATTGTTTTATGGAGATAATGAGGCGTGACAGTGGCTTCGCGCCACTTTTGAATTCTAGACTGCTCATTACCATCCGTTCAAATGTTTGTTTTACCTGTATAAAATGATTTACGGATGCTTCTAACTTTTATGTGTTTCTAAAAATGATTCATTTGCAACGGTGTGCTCGAATCGAGATATGGACCGGATGTTCTTTCGTCGTTGGTGTTGGACTCTCCTCTTCTAGGTACGGTACACGTTTAGCTCGGATTTACAGCACGCAGCAGCAGACTTCTGTTTTGATGAAGTCCGTTGGTGGCGTGTGTGTGTGTTTTCTCTGCTCTCTGCTCCCAAAAGTGGCGTCAGCGCGGTCGCCACCGCAAATATGGAATCTTTAGCGCACGGTCCTTTTCCGCGTCCGTTATTTGACGCTGCTCAGGCGTACTTTCACGCGTGAGGACGTTATTTTACGCGGCACAGCAAGCGACGCTGCGCACAGTGCGACAATTGTCCTTTCTCAACAAGATTCTGTCATATAGTGTACAAATGAACCTGCGGCAACAAAACCACACACTCTGTTTAGGAAAAAACATCTAGCTACAAAGACAGGAGCGAGGGAGGAAGAGTCGGAGAATCAGGTCGTGGCGTATGTGAGGGATCGAGTGACCCAAAAACCATGGGTAGCGATTTGTGATTGGGTGATGCGAGCTTGGGCCGATCCCTTTTTCCAGGCGGATAGCGTACTGCGCAAGCAGCGATATTGCGTTGTGGCGAAAACAGGTGTAGGGGTCCATTTATTATATTTGGCAGATCCGTGTGGGTGATTGCAAAACGTAACATAGTTCTCGGTCATCATACTGAGGCCAAGATATTTTGAAATAGGTTGTTATTCCTCGAGCAACCTATTCTCGGAGTGCGCACGTGAAGATGGAATCAACCAATCAGAGCAGCTCGAATGTAATTTGATGCAACACCCATAGTAACGCTATCGTGGGTGTTCCGGCACACCTGCGTGCGCGAGGATGCATCGGTTTTGTGCAGCATTTGCACACCTGAGTGTGTTTGTTTGCCCACCACTTTTCAATCGGCCGAGTTGCGTGCGCGAGCATCTGCTTTGTGCTTGTGCGTGCTTGCTTGCGCCCGCCCAGCAGCAGCCAGCAGCATACGCAAGGCCAGTCACAATTGCGCGCCGGCGAGCACCCGAAGACAAAGAAGAAGCCGCCACCTTCTATCTCTTGCACGCGCTCCGCGTGGCACCCATTCTGATTCTGGCGCGCGCGACGCTCGAGGCCGTGAAACTGCTGCTTTTGCGCCTCGCGTCAGTTCTCTTCTGCGCGGTCGTCGCCGACGACGACGACGACGACAGCGACACGCATACAAACAAACTGCGGGCCGTCCACGAGACCGCAGTCTCATCATCCACAGCAGCAGCACGCGACCGCAGCCCCCACGCTGCGCCCCACGCGAGCACCACGGGCAGCGCTCTCTCGACGCCGCTCCTCGTTCTCACCGGCCTCTCTGCGATGCGGGACGCCGAGCCGACGACCTCTACAGCATCGACGACGACAACATTAGCACGTCACTCGACGCAGATCCTCTTGCGCGCATCGTACTCGGGCGTGAGCGAGAGCGAGAACATGACAATCCGACACGACGCGAACGGCCACGGCGCGTCATCGGAGTCGAGCTCCAACTCCATGCAGACGACGACCGCTTCTTCTACTTCAGGTGCGAGTGACAAGACGCAGCAGGACCCGACCGACGCGATCACGTCGCCGGTGCTGATCAGCAAGGGCAGCGGACGGCGAGTCAAGCCGTTCTTGGGTCTGGACGACGGCGCGACCCGCGCAACCGCGCAGACGACGCGCTCGCTGACGTCCCAGCAGGACCTGGTCGAGCGCCGCAGCTCGTTCTGCTCCATGGCAGCCGACAGCCGCGCGCAGCTGCGCCGACGCAGCCACGACTTCACGGACTTTACGAGTATGTCGGTGCCACCGCCAGGCTCAAGCACGGGTTTCCTCCAGGCACGATCCAAGAACCACGGACACATGCGCGTGTACGGCCGGTCGGACACGGAGACCAACAAGACGCTGACTGCACGCCAAGAGGAAGGTGCGGCGCTCGTGGACGTAGTCATCCCGTCCACGCGGACGATCTGGCGGCGAGGCCAGCCGGTGTGCATAGAGTGGCGCGTGCTGGACGAGAACGTTGATACGGTGGCGATCGAGCTGATGGAGGAAGGATCGAGCGCGACGACGACAATCGCCCGGGCTGCGCCGAACAGCGGCTTCTATACGTACCCACGCGTCCCGTGGGGCATGCAGTGCGGGCTGACGTACTTTTTGCGAATCTCGAGCACAGCTGACCCGTCGCGATACATGACCACGAGCTTCTTCCAGATCGGATCGGCGCCATGAACTGAAGAACAAACATTAGCGAGCGAGAGAGCAGCAGGTGCAGGTTCGAGACCAGCGAGAGTATTATTTGAAGAGTTTATTTAACGGCAATCTGGATCGGCCACAGACAGAGAAGTAGCAGCCAGCGGAGATGGAAGACAAGACGAGGATCGCTGGACAGCTGAAGGACTTTCCTGGCAGGGTCAATGAATCAAATACAGTGGAGAACAGGTCGGTCTGCTTCTTCCGATAGAGATTGGTGTCGACCGATCCAGTTTTCGTCGCTCGAGTCAGGTGTCAAGTTTGTCGAGTCGAGGTGCACATCCAGGAGTCGATGGTGGTGGAGAAGCCGAACTCGAGCCGTCGCCATGGAGTGGCGAGTGAGTGTTGTGCGTGCGTCGTGTGTGTGGTGAGCGTGAGCGTGAGAAGGTGACAAACGAGAGAAGCGAAGAGCATGTGATCTCAATGAGTGAATAGCAACCAGCAGTAGCAGTTAACACTACCAGGCGAACAGCATTCTTCTTTTCTATTTTTGGGTTTGCTACAAAAAAAACGAAGATTATAGGATCCCCTTGCTACCGCTTCGAAAAAAATCGAATCCATGATCCTGTGGCTACGATTTCGGTAAGCGGAACTGGCTCGTTTGAAGCTGCGAGTCCGCTTTGACGAGAGAGGTCCACCACATTATTCGAGCAAAATCAGAATAGGGGTTTGAACATGCAGCGCGGCTTTAGTGCACGCGAGCGAGCGACGAGATGACCACGCTGCTTTTCTGTGGACGACGAGCTTCAAGCTCCGAGTTTATCAAATGCGACGACCTCATGCCAATGGAAATGGGTGCCACCACGCAACTCAGGAGCCTAATATCATCCGTGACTAGAATGCGTAATTGGATCAGCGGCTCGCTTTTCGATCGTGAGTTTATTGAGATTTCGATGACACGTGCATGTCACGCACTCTCGACCACCCGAGTGATTCAGAGGTGGTCTTGCAGTTGGCCTTTGCAATTGCTTTGCGAAAACCAACAAGAAGGCTTCGAGGCATCCTCTCTCCCTTTTGTAATAATTCAATTTTAGTGTTTAATTTTCTTGTTTATCGTTCTATCTCTTGCTTACTTTTGTAGTTCTAAATGCTTTCAAACATTTGAAAACCAAGGCAGCTCGTTGTCTCTATTTACCCAGATAGCCCGTTTTTGCAAGCCATTTTGAACATTTACGCGCGCTTTTGTCCATTTTCGGCCTCCTGCAATTAAGAAAAGGCCGAAAATTACAGTTGCGTGGCGCGCATTGCCAGCACGCAGCAACAGTACGGTGGCTGGGCGGTCCCTCCCCAGCGCCGTTCCGCCCGCCGCCACCACGTCGCGCCTCGCAGTGCGTCGCCTTCAGATGGAGAGCAGCGCACCATCCGCACTCGCAGCCGCAAGCGGCCGAGGAGGGCTGCTGCTGCATCCGCGGCCGTCGTCGTCCACATCCATCATGCGGCTCTTTGCGGACGACGAGGACATCGAGCCGACGCCGCCATCACCACCGACCGCAGCCGAGATCGACGGCCACGCGACCGAGATCGTCCGCATCCTCTGTGCTATCAGCGTGAAGCTCGTGTGCATCGACTTTGACGCGACGCTCGTGCGCGTCCACACGAGTGGTGCCTGGACGCGGTCGGCCAATGAGCTCTGTACGCATGTGCGACCGCTCTTCCTGGCGCTTATTCCCAGGCTCCTGAGCGCAGGAGTGCACGTGGCTATCGTGACATTTAGTCCGCAGATGCAGCTCATCCGCCAGGTGCTGACGCTGAGCTTTCGTGCGGAAATCGCCCAGCGACTGATCCTGCGCTGCGACGACGCGTCCTGGAAGCTCGCGCACGCGGACGCAACGGGCTTTGCGCCGCTCTGGCAGACCGGTGGGCGCCATTTGGACCGCACGTGCAAGCTGCCGTTCGTGATCTCGGCCGCGCTGCAGGCGTCCGCTGAGCGCCGCGAGGTCGTGTGCAACCGCGACACCGTGCTCTTCGACGACGATGCCGCCAACATCCGCGTGGTCAACGACAGCGGCATCACGGGCGTCTACTTTGACCCGCAGCAGCAGACCGACTATGTCGCGCTTCTACGCCAGATCCGCCAGTTCGAGTTCGTGGCTACGTCCGCAGCCGCAATAGGAGGAAATGGGACCGTCCCAAGCGCTTCGGGCCATCCGCCAATGACGCCTCTGCGGACGCCGTCCAAGGTGCCGACGGCGCGCATGGTGCGGCTCATGGCCAGTCCCGAGAGCAGGTTCATCACGACCAGCAGCTCTGGCTCCACCCGCGCGGCACTGCATGCGCGGCACCGTGGCCACGGCTCTGGTGGTATTGGACCGATGCGCACGTCGCGCTTCCACCTCTGTACGCCGTCGCCCGTGATGAAGTTGCGATCGACCGTGGACATGGGACGGCCGCGCTCCAAGCGCTCGATCCGACTCATGCGCAATATCGAGAACGATCTCCAGGAGCTCCATCTACCGGGCAACAACAGTGTGATCAGTGGACCGCCGTCCCAGTCCCGGACGACGCCCATCAAGCTCAGGATGAGTGGTCTGGATCCGCTGCCGGCAGTGACGCCCACGACACCCCCGCAGCGGTCCCGGTCGCGGTCCCCACTGCAGTTCTGAGGACGGTGAGGCGTCAGTGAGTGAAGGTGATGGATGCGAAGAAGTCGTCGTCCATGTATTTAAGTCCAAGCAGCAGCAACAATGGCGAAATGGTGTCCAGCAGATGATGAGAGATAAGGCGAGCGTTCTGATTAGTAGAAGAAAGAGTACTGTGAGAAATGTCCAAGACAGAGTACAAGTGATGGTAAACAAGCGGACAGAAGGTGAACGAGCGATAGAGCGCGAAGTAGCGGTGTTTGTGGTTACGGCAACGCGCTTGTGGTTACAAATCACTTATTCTGCAAACTGATAACGAAGAGAGTTTGTGTAGCCATGTTTGGTTCTCAAAGTGACTCCTGAAGCCATCTTTCTAGATGGGTACACATACACCTCGTCTCTGTGGCTCGTACGTCAAGTCCCCCGTCGTCGTTTGATGGTTCCAGCTCCATCTAGCGCAGCTCCTTGCCGTGAATCCAGAACGTAAGGTAGAAGAGTTCATCGTGCTCGCTCTGGACGGCCGTGATCTCGTTGAACACGCATTGGCTCTTGAAGACCACGAATCGATCGGCCACGGGCGCGATCTTCTCCACAACAGCGTCCACAAGCAAACTCGTGCGCAGGTTGAGCGTCGTCGCGACTGCTGGTGGTGCTGCTGTCGACTCGTGGCTGTTGAAAAAGTACACGCAGGTCAGCTTGAAGCCGTTGTCCTTCTCGCCAGCGCCGCAGTCCAAGCGCAGCTTCTGCGCTTCGCCTTTGCGCAACTGATGGAGTGACGTGCAGTGCGCAAACTGCGCGCAGAGCTTCGCGCTCTCGGGACGCTTCTTATTGATCTCGAACGGCAGAGCGTGCAGCTTCTCGAGCAGCTCGGCCACCGCAGGGTACTCTCGCTGGCAGTCGCTCTGCTCGAGAAAGCGCATGCGGCCATTCGTTGAAACTGGCTCGTCTGAAGAAGCTGCAGATAATGAGCTCTTGGGGTCTCGCTGCAGCGGCGCCGTGTCTGCGCCTAGCGCTGTCTCCATCAGCAGGTTGTTCATCGCCATGCGCTGGACGTCCGCTAGCAGGATCTCGGTCCACTCCTCACCCATAAAATCGTCCATGACTGCAACGCCAGCAACTCTCGAGCCAGGATCACCACCACCACTACCACTGGTATCCACTGAGAAGCTTTTTGTTACCAACAGCGCATCGAGGAACGCACTCGAGAGCTGATCCCAATCAGCGCACTCTGCCCTCGGGTCCGCAAGCGTTCGTACGTCGTTCGCCATCATCATGTGCTTCTTGTAGTTCACGCGATGCACCATCGCGAGCACTTCGCGTCCAAAGGCCTCTTGCAGCACCTGCGGTCGCAGCTTGGCCTCCGTAGTGGCGTCCATGAACTCGCCCTGGTCCGCGCCTCGCGCCTTGACATTCTTGAGCACGCTCTCAGCCTTCGCCTCGACCTTGGGCATGAGCGCGAGCAGCTCCTCTTCGTACCACGGGTCCTCTAGCAGCGTCTGCAAGTTCTGCGGCGCGTGCACGAGCTGCTGCTTCGGGATGCCCGGGTAGATGAGCTTCTGGAACTCGCTCTCCTGCAGCAGCTTGGCGAACACGCCGTCATCCAGCACGACCCGTTCGCCGTTCGTGTTCACGCCCTGCGTGTTGCATCCGTCCTTGAGTCGTCGCAGCATGAAGCGCCATGAGCGCTCCTTCGGGTCCTCGATGCGTGTTGTGCCGGTCGTTGCGTCCACAACCTCCTTCACTAGGTCCTCCTTCTCGTCGTAGATCGATGAGCTCCGCTTGCCTGCGAGAAAGCCGCGCTGGACCGCACTCTGTTGGAGTTTTGACTTTGATTTTGTATATGAATTTGAATTCGAGGAGTCCGCGAGTTTCTTCTGGAGCTGCTTGATCTTGAGTGTCGCTTGCTTCTTCGTGTCGGCAGAATCTGGACTCGAGTCGAGCGCGAGGATGGATTTGTACGTGTCCATAGCGTTCCGCCACCATTGGAGTCCTTCATACGCACCCGCCTTGCGTACATAGCCCTGTATTAGATGCACATTGTGGGACGAGCGAACAATGCTGTGAGTACACTATTCATTCCTAAGCAGCCGAGTCAGGATAGACAATCAAACAGGGGTTTCCAACACGCACCTTAGCCCATTTCGGCGCCAGTTGAATGGCTTTCTCTGCGTCTTGCAATGCGCGATCGAACTGCTTGAGGTGGTGCAGCGACGCCGAGCGGTTGCTATAGAGAAGCTACGCATAGGAAATGTGGGCGTCGGATCATGGCACAAAGGCAAACGAGTGAGTGTTGTAACATACGTACATACGCACACAATGTAGACGCATAACGACACAGTGCAGGTACGTACGTGATTCTCGCTGTCCTTCTCGATCGCCTGGCTGTAGAACGTGCACGCGAGCTCGAACGACTTGCTCTGGAACGCCGTGTTGCCCTTCTGCCGCAAGAGCTCTTCAACATCCACACCCAAGACAGCCACAAACATCCGCATTAGCGCCAGTCGTAAACACAAAGAGCTGCCATACAAGGAGCACGTGCACCTGCTTCTTGCAATGCAGCAGCTTTTGCCTCGCTGTTGCGCTGGCGCTCGCTCGTCGGGACGTCGAAGGAACCGTCGCGCGCGGCCTCGAGTGCGGATTCCGCCATTTTCAACCTCAACTTTGTGAACACGACGGTTTATGGCAATCTTCGCATAGCATTTAGCACATAGCCCGTTCGAATAGACCAGTCTAAACAATTATAGTAGTCTGTTTTATACTCAACTGAATTGACTTGCGAGTGACAAAGGTCTGATAATCTTGCCACTCGCCAAGATCCAGCCGGTCAGCCAGCCATTCCATCCCAAGTTCTTTCTCACGGCGCCAACCGCCATGCGCCAGCGCCGCCACGTAGAGGATGCAGGCGACGTCGGCCTCCCTCAGAATCAGCACCAGCCGCACGACGACGAGCCCAAGAAGCAGCGCCGCGCGTCCGGCAAACAGTACACGAGCGTGCCACACGCGCGCGGGCTGCTGCTGGGTTTCGTGGCATTCTACGCGCTCGGGCTGAGCTTCGTAGCGTACT
>JAADXK010001137.1:0-10903 GCA_023337805.1 Globisporangium barbulae | reverse complement strand
GCAACCGATTGAAGCACTTGTGGCGGTTGGATGGAAGCTGTGCCGCTTGTTCCTTTTGCTGGCGTGGTGCACACAACTACTTCGTAAAAACGTTTTTACTGTGCCCTTTTTGTTTTGATGCTGTGCCCTTAGAGTGACCCTAAATAAAAATCTACACTGATTCATAATAGGCTGGCTGTGTCTGTGTGTGCGTGCATATGTGGACCAGGTGCGCTAGAAATCCTTGTCCCACTCGCTGCCGTCGTCCATGTAGGGCGTCATGCTGCTGCTGCTGTCGTCGTCACTGTCGACAGAGTCGAACTTGGACGCATCGAGCGGGTTCGCGAGCCGCGGCTTGCACGGCGCAGGCTCCATCTTCTTGTACATGGCATGCCTTTGAACCACGCGTGCGAGAGCGTGGCGCCAGCTCCCCCGTGCGTTAGGCCCAGGCGCTTCGTCACGTCGCGCTCGAGCAGCGTTGAGATCGTGTCCATCGGCGCGTGCACTTGAGAGTGTCGTTGTTGCGCTCTTCAGCAGCATCGACGCAAGCAAGGAAAATAGGCGACGAGCGCAATGACGTGGGCAACTCCCATATTCCAGCAGCGGTGGCCATTAGTGAAATGAGCATGCTGAGCGTCGAAGAAGCGCATGGAGAACAGCATGACAATGACGGCAGTAACGCAATGCACACAATGGTTTAAAGAGTATCTATATAAACGGCAACACGACTTACTTGCGATGGTGGGGATCTATCCTAGAGGAGGCGGGCAACTGCATGAGAGATGCTCACCAGCCATTTCGAGGGAGCATGGCGTCTACAACTCGTCCTTCTCCTCCTCGACGGTCGCGAACTCGTCCACGTCCTTGCCAGCATCCGCCGCTTCCGGCTGGACAACCGGCTCGACCTGGGCCTCAGCGAAGGCCTCGGCGGCGTCGGCCTCGATCTTCGGCACGATGTTGTCCGTGAACACGCCCGTGAAGGACGGGATCTTGATGGACGTCGGGTACTCGCCGCCAAAGTGGATTGTGAGCTTCGTCGGGAGCTCGTCGTCGGCGTTGCCAAACTCCTTGGGCGTCGCGACGCCGATGGACACGCGCAGTTGGTGCTTGCGCTTGACCACGTAAGAGATGGGCTCAAAGCGCAGCACAGCCTCGTACACCTCGTTCGCCTTGATCTCGCGCGCGTCCTTCTTCATAAACGAGTGCACCGACGAGTCCTTGCTGATCGTGTTGTGCACCGGGTTCAAAACGGCCTCGGTGATGTACGTCATACCGCGGCGCTTGTTCTCGTTCGCGAACGGCAGCTGGTAGTCCACGTCTTCGAGGAACGCCACGAGGTTCACGTTCGGCTTGTCCACCGAGAAGAAGAGGCGCAGCTCAACCTCGCCCGTGATCTCGGTCAGTGGCAGCTCGCTCGTCAAGAACGTCGCGTACTGGTCCTCCATGGGCTGGCGGTCGTTGTAGTAGAACGGGCGAATGCCAAACAGGTGGCTGATCATGTTCCAGCGCGACTCAACGTCGTAGAGCGGCTTGTGCGCCACGGCGATGGCCACTTCGCCCGACGGCGTCGCCACCTCCTCAATCGCCTGGTCCGGACCAAAGTACAGCGTCTGGTCGCTCAGGTGCATCGGCGGCCATGTCACGGCGGACTTCCACTTGCTGTGCACGACCGTGTAGTAGTGGATCGGCTCCTCCTCCTCCACCTTGGCGAGGTGCTTGCGGTTCTCGTACATCTGCGAATCGAAGAAGCGGCTGATCTCGTCCACGTGGTAGAAGCACTTCTGCTTCGACGTAGCGAACGGGTCCGAGTTGTCCACGCCCGCGTGGCTCCACGGACCGAGCGTTAGGCGGTGGTTCTTCGGGTTCGTGTCCACGCCCTCCGGCAGCTTTGGCAGCAGAGACGCAACGTCCTTGTCCAACGTGTTGGTCAGGTACTGGAAGAGCAGGATCGACGAGCGAGCCACGCCCATGTCGTAGTAGCCACCGAACGAGTGGATCGAGACGCCCGAGGCCGCAATGTCGCCCAGGTGGCGCAGGATGTCGAGCTCCTCGAAAGTCACGCCGACGCTCGCGAGCGTGTCGTCGCGGAACTTGACGTCCAGCAGCTCGGCCGTCAGGTTCGGGTTCTTCGCGTGCTGCCCGATGTAGTTCTTGAACTTGGCGACGTTGTCATCCACGGGGTAGATCTGACCGCCAAAGTAGTTCATCATGATGCGCGGCTTAAGCGTCGGGATCTCGCGCCATCGGATCTGGCGGTCCGTGTCGTACGTGAACGACGCGTAGCTCTCAAGCGCCTTGCGGTTCTTCACACCGCCCGGGTAGAACGCCGAGCGGTAGAGGTCCACGGGCGCGCCGTTGAGCGAGATTGCCTTCAACGCCGGGTGCTTGGACGCCGCGAGCAGCAGCGCACCGACGCCCTCCATGCCGTGGCCGATGGCCGCGACCTGGCCGTTCGACCACGGCTGCTTCGTGATCCACTCGATGATCTCGTAGCCGTCCTCGATCTCCTGGTCGGCAAAGTCGTGCTTCTTGGAGCCGGCCGACGCGCCCGTGCCGCGCACGTCCACGCTAACCCACGCGTAGCCGTTCGTCGTGAAGCGGTTCACGTAGATGTTCGTGCGCGGGTTCGTGAACTTCTTCTCGTACTGCGTGAAGAGCGAGAACGGGAAGTCGAGCGTGTACCCGCGGCCGTGGCGCGTCGTGTATAGGATCGTCGGCACGGTCTGGTTCTTCTTCACGATGTAGTTGGCCACGTACGTGTCCACGGCGAGGTCCACGCCGTCCTTCATGGCCACGTACTGCGTCTTGTAGTTGGTGTCCTTCGGGTCAAAGTAGCGCAGCGACTCGTAGCGGCGGCCGATCCACGAGTTGTCGTTCACGTCCAGCGCGCACGAAACCGGCTCCTCCTTACCCGTGAAGTAGTTGGTTGCCTGCGTCGCGAGCGTGAGCGTGACCATCGAGATGAACGCGCTCTTCATGTAGTGCTTAGCGTTGGTCGACGCGGCCGTGCGGCGCTCCGTCGTGGCCGGGTCCACCACGTCGGTGGCTGGCGTCTCGTCCACCATGTTGGTGTTTACTTCTTCTGGAGCGGCGGTGGGGCGAGTGGCTCGGGCGGCGCTTGTTGCGGAATGAGAGAGCGAAGCGCGAAGGCGGCGGCCGGCGGGACCTCGTCGTGGGTCTTGCTTGTCAACGAGAGGGGGAGTGCGGCATGGTCCCCTGCGTAAAGCGATTCAGATGGAATGGATCGGTTTTAGAAGGGGACACGCGCGTGCATTCCCATCCCATAGTGAAACCAAGTGAGTGCACAAGTGTCGATTATTCACTTGGTTTCATTATGAAAGGCACTGACATGTGGGCAAGGTGGTACAAAAGCACTCCCAAATGGCAACAGTAATCTATTCCTCTTAAGCAACAGCAAAACATCTTAAAAGTCCACTGACTTGATACAATCTGTGACTTTTAAGATGTTTTGCTGTTGCTTGATCGGGATGCAAGATTCTGATAAAAGAGCAATATTATCCTTCCCTTATTAAACAATCCTTTACTCCAAACAACCAAGAAAAAAGAAGATGCCCATCACGGTTGTCGACGAGGAAAGGGACGGGCGAGGAGGGATGAGCTGACAGCCGATTTGTGGAGGTACCAAAGCGCTCACTTTGTCCTTTCGCTCTCGTTGGTTGTGTGAGGCTGCTTGCTGGCATCGTTCGTTGCCATGATTGCACGCTCTCGGACTCTTCAACCGGCAAGCAATAGCCTCGCATCGAGCGCAAAGTGGCCATGACAACCTGTATGCTTTCGCCGTCTTCGTCCCGTGTGAGCTATTGTTGTAGGTATTGTAGGTGTCTAGACCTCGTTCGAAACAGATCTGATCCACCATGACATCATCGTTCTGAAGCCATTTCACAGCGTCGTTTCGACCAGCGCCGACAACAGAGAACATGGCTTCGTTCGTTTGCACCACTTGCCCAGCAGCGTGTCGAGACACAATGCCCAGATCTGTCCCTAGAGCTCAGAAAAGCTACCCGCATTTCTTGACCGAACGAATCTACGCGCGAATTAGTCGAGTCGGATCGCAAGCATACAACTTCGGACATGCGAGAGCATCGCTGAGAGTGCAAAGAGAAAACCAAGTATGGGCACAAATGGCGCTTCATCTCATCTCAATTCGAGTGAAACGGGATCCGACATCACGAAATTGATGAGCGCTCGCTCGTTTGCTCGCGAGGGCATGAACGAACACGTGTTGAAAGTGAGTGGTGCAGAGAGTAGGCAGGTTGTCAGCGCAAACGTGGCAATTTGGGCTTCAAAATGGATGTCTCAAATGGGTTATTTGTAACAGTGTCACACTATCTTGTTTATCCGGCTCAGTGCTTGTATAGCTGCTTGTTCGTTTTTCAGTCGCTCGGCAAAATCATACAACGCGGTTACAAACATCTTGCGAGCGTTTGAAGAGGGTTCGATGGAAGACACCGCGCTGCAGTGCACACGACGCGCTCGATCATCGCTGGCTTCATGATAATCGCACGGCCTGTTGCCCTCGCTTGACCAAAAGTTCACTGTGTATTCTTCTTCGCTTTAGTGTCGTCCGGGCCTTAAGCTGGCGAAAAGCTCGTTTTTGCCACTTCTGATTTTTGGGGCCACTGCCAAAAGCGCAGCTTTACTGACGTGTCTTTCAGTTATTGTGTGAAGACGATGAAGTCAGCTGTTTTCCATCTCAAAAGCCAACATGGGCTGTCACTCGGCTGGCTCGTGATCCTGCCGCGCCAGAAGGAGGGGACGCAGATGCTCAAGCGCCTCGGCGGCTCGTCCTACTTCATGGGCGCCTTCACGGTCTGCTACCTCGGCTTCGTGTTCGTCTAGTCCATCACGATGAACATCCTGAGTACTTATCCGTCCACCTACCGCGTGTCTGATGATCGCTGACGAGAACGGCTGCAGCAAGAAGGCGAACTAGAGGCAGTTGCCGCGAAGGAACCGGAATTCTTACAACGTACATCAGTGTTTCGTGTACTTGAAAATTGTATACTTTTTTCGTGTGTATGACTTTCGCGTGAGTTGACAGGAACATGACAAAAGTGCTCGATATCCTTTCAGCAGCGTGTTTTGTCGGCGGTGGTCTGCGCTTCTCTCGTCGCGTCTTGCGAGCCTCTTCAGGAAATTCTCCTGAACGAGCGGTGGGAACGGCCGCTCGGATCCTGATCGTGACTTTCTAGACAGAGAGAGACTGCTCGCTCATGCCCAAGCGAGTCTTTGGAGCTAGCTGCTGGGGCGTGTGCACGCTAGCGCTCATTCTTCAAAACCAGTCCAAGAACAAACACGAGATAACTCTCTCACAAACACACACAGACTCACCACCAGCGACAAGAGCTCTCCAACCAGCCAGATAGAAGAGGGACATGCTTTTCAAAGGTATCTTCGACCTGCTGGCTCCTGTTTCGTGGCTCAGCGCTCACGGCAAGACCTATCAGGCATCATAGACTAGCAGCTCAGCGTACGCTGTGGTGAGAGACATATAGTGAGCTATGGTGGATGTGTTTTCATATTGTTGGATCGTTAGTGGTTGCTGTCAGCGATGAATAAAGTGCAAGTGGGTGGGCTCAAGGCGGAGGTTACAACATTGAGGGGTCGACAGAGACGCAAGCTAGCTCCAGCTACGGTGTGTCGACTCGAGTCACGTCATTCTGGGAATTTCTATCCATCATCCGCCCACGCTCACTGGTGCTTCTTCACAGCCTGCTTCTTGTCCAAGTACTTGCTCTTATCAGCATTCTTCTTGGCAACCTCAGCAGGCTTCTTGACTGCAGGCTTCTTGTCGACAGCCTGCTTCTTGTCAGTCGTCTTCTTAGCAGCCTTCTTGTCAGTCGTCTTCTTCTTAGCAGTCTTCTTGTTAGTCGTCTTCTTTTCGGTAGGCTTCTTAGCAGCCTGCTTCTTCTCAGCCGGCTTCTTTTCAGCAAGCTTCTTCTCATCGTGCTTTTTCTCAGCATGCGTCTCTGGCTTCGTCGCGGCCTCGCGGTGCACCTGGACTTTCGTGGTGGTCGCGTGCTTCTCTGACGGCTGGGCCTTGCTCTTCTTGTCGACAGCCTGCTTCTTGTCAGTTGTCTTCTTCTCAGCATCCTTCTTGTGCGGTGCTGCCTTGGTGTCGCTCTGCGCCGCGAGCGTGGCGTGGTTGACTGGCTTCTTGTGCTCAGACTTCGCGTCAATGTGCACTGCTGACGCCTTCACGCTCTTCGTCGCATGGCGTCCTTCGAGCTCCACGGCGTTCGGGTTGGCGTGCACACCGCGCAGACTGCGCTCGGCGTCCGCGAACGTGGTGAGCGCAACGAGGGCGATAGTGACGAGAGCAAGGACGCGCATGGTTGTCGTGTGGTTGGCTTGGGAATCGGGAGGAAGGAGGTGAACTGAGGCTTGGAGTGCGCTCAGGCGTGGAGATTTGGAAATGAGCGATGCAGAGCTGCTGTGAGAACGACGAGCTCCTTTAGCTCTCGCCTCTGAAGTCTCGATGGGTCCGTTTCAGATTGTTTGCCTTGAATGCTGGAAACGCACGTAGAGATCCAGTCGATAAGAGGCGTTGAAATTTCACGCAAAACAGCTCGTGACAAGCATGCGCGAGAAGTCATGACACGCAGGGAGGGGAGTATCGCGAGTGAGAAGGTTGTTCCTTGTTTATGGATGATGCATAAGGCGATCGTGAATACACGGGCATTGTACGAGGGGAGCTTCATAGACAGCATAACTAGTAAGGATGCCTAGCGTTCAAAACAAGCTGATATTCGTGGGTCCGTGAGACCTCGCAGCAATTTCTTTCGCACATTAGAACCTGAAGCAAGCGAAACGAGCTCCGCTGGCTCTGGGAAACCGCTTCCGACTCACTCGCGCAGCTGGTAGAAAAATTGCGGATGCAGCAGCGACGAAGTCTTGCGACAAAACAAGTTGACACGGCTTGCGACTCTTGTGACTCAGTTTCAAGTTCAGAAAAGTGTATTATATTCTGTTATATTACATAGTTTAACCAAGTCAGAACATGAGAGAAGGAAATCGAAATCTGAGGATAGGATTTGATATTTGAAAGTTTTTTTTACTTTAAGTCTGTCTAATTTTGAGCTGTGTTTTAGATGGCTTGACACAAAGGCAATTGGAACAGATTTAAACATACGCAAATATCCGCATTTTGCGTTTGTAAGCGAAGATGTCAAATGAAGATGCTTACAAATTTATTATGTCTTCTAAATACGCATAGCTTTAATAAATTCGCAGTTTGTAAATCTGGAGATTGCTTGGCCCACTCCTTGCATCAAGTATAAGACGAGCTGGCAAGCATTACTGTTCGCTAGTGGAAAATGGAAAGTGGTTTTGTATTGAATCATGTTAACAAGCTCGTCTCCTACGACTGCTCTTGCTATCCACTCGTTGTTGTTCACTTAGTGCTCTCTCATGTCCTTGCCTTCGAGAACATTCGACTCACTCGTTCTAGAATGCGTCTCTAGAATGTTCGTTGCTGCTGTTGACACATTGCCCATAAGCGCGCACACATGGTGTCCGCTCTCTTGCTCGTTGCCCTGTCTCTGCATCAAGTGACGTGCAGTGCTCTCCAACACTCCCACTCACTGCCGACGCTCGATCGCCGTTGACTTGATCGCCATTGTCTCGCACAGGAACTTCAGCCGCTTGGACCCTATCGGCTTGGTGAGCGTGTCCGCGAGCTGCTTTTGCGTCTCGATGTACTTGAGCTCGATCTCCTTCGACTCCACATTTTCTCGGATGAAGTAGTGCCGGACGTCAACGTGCTTCGTTCTCGCGTGGTACCCTGAGTTGTTCGCCAACGCAATCGCTCCTTCATTGTCTTCCCACACCGTTGTTGTGTTGTTCTGGTTGAAGCCAATATTCGTCAGCATCGCGCGTGCCCACAGGGCCTCCTGAGTGCACAGGCTGAGGGCCATGTACTCAGCCTCGGCGGAGCTCAGGGCCGCCGCTGACATCGCAATAGCTCACGCTCTGACTGCTGCTGCCATCCGTCGTGACAACCTTGCGCAACGAGTCGCGCTTTGTAGCAGCAGGTCTCGCCGCGGTCGTTCCGCTTGAGTGCGAACACCCTTGCACCCGATGACCTTGGCGCTGTGAGGAGGCTTTGTGAGATCGAACGTGCCGTTGCGCTCGAGCGCTTCCAGCTCCGCCACCATCGTTTATTTTTATTTCACTGCATCAGAAGTGGCCAGCTCTTCATCGTAGACTTGAGGAGCATCAAATGCAAGGTGTGCCTGCTCAATTGACAGCCTTGGCCGCTTTGGATAACGCCGTACTAGATCTGCTTGATCGTCGTCATCCTGACGCACTGTGGTGCGCAGCATCAAGTCAGTGCTTGTGGCTGAGCTCGAGGATGGCGGTCTAGGAGCAGTTGCAAGGCTCCGATCGGCGACTGCAACGATGCTCCGCTCGAACACTTCCGGCGCAACAATCGATGGATGAGAATGCTGGACACGGCGAAAGGAAGGTAGCTGGAACACCATTCGATCGGCAAGCATTTCGGCACGCGACTGCATGCCGTGCGGTAATGACCTGAGAGTCTCGCCGCGAACCACGCCGTGAGCGAATCGTTGTGATCCACGCTCCCCCGTCGCGGTGAGCTCCGTGGTGTATATGGTTTCATGGCGCGTCATCGCCGAGTTGTCCGTTTCCACGTCCATCGGCTCTGAGCTGTTGTCAATCGCAGGCGTCGATGGCTGCTCACTCTCTTCATTGATGTCCATCTGGGCAGGAACGACTGGCGCAGTCTCACGATGAGTCGGCGACGAGCAACCGTCTTCGAATAAGATGCCGTCCATTCAGAGTCTTGGTCTTGAGCGAGGACAGTGCGAAACCCGGGGTCGGCGCGCTCGTCGAGCGCGATCGTACGCGACACCATGACCTTCCGTGACTGCTTGTTCCACACGCGATACTCCTTGGTGTGTGCTGCATAGCCGAGGAACATACACGAAACAGCTTTGCTGTCCAACTTCGAGCGCTTCGCGTCGTCGACGTACGCGTACCCCTCCGACCCGAACACACGGAGATTCTTCAGCGATGGGCAAGCTACAAAGCACACCTCATATGGAGTTTTGCCCGGTCGGACGGTGTTGGGGATCATATTGATGATGAACATCGCTGTGTTCATTGCCTCTGCTCACCAGCGCTTCTCCATGCACTTGTAGTACAGCATCGCACGGCTCATTTCTGCGATCATTCGATTCATCCACTCAGCAAGTCCGTTCTATTGTGGCGAGTACGGCGTCGTCGTCTGGTGCACGATGTAGTGCTTGCGGCAGAACGCACCGAAGCGCTTGTTCACGAATTCTCCACCACTGTCGATGCCAAAGCACTTCAACTTGGCGTTGAGCTGTTTCTCTATCATCACGCGATACCCCACAATGTGATCAGACACTTCAGTCTTGCTCGTGAGGAAGTAAATCGTTGTGAAGCGCGAAAAGTCGTCGATCAGGGTGAGCGCATACCGAGCTCCACTTGGGGTTTTCGTGTCCATTAGCCATCAGTTCACAGTGAACGAGCTCCAACGGGTGGCTGGACTTGATCGCACTTGGCTGCTTTTTGTACTGCGCGCTTGAGAGCTTTCCCATCATGCAGCCGTCGCAGAGCAAGACAGGTGTGCAAGCGCACATACCACAGGCGTAGTTCGCTCTGTTAGGCTACGTCTACCCTGTTGCTTCACTGCTTGTACGTGTGCGGTCGCCACGTGTTTTCTGCGTGACTGTTACGTGCCTCAGCGGCGGACGCCTCGCGCGTGCTGTGAGCGCCTGTGCGCGTGTTGGCGCGTGCCTGACGCGTGCTCTACGCGTATCCTGGACCGGCGCTGGCACCAAGCTGCTCGCCTGCGACATGGCGAGAGGGCTCGCCATGAACATTATCGTGATTTATTACTGAGACCTGATATTGGACTTTTATAAACGGGAAAGAATAGACTTTTTTAACTCGTGTAATTTTGGGTGCGGTTAGGGGAGTTAACGACTCACGCTGCTGTTGCATGTCAACGACGATCCGACTTGCGAGTGGTGGTGATGAAAGGCGGATATGAAGTTGGCACATGCGCTGGAGGACTCGCGGACGGCGGCGGTGTAGTCGTGAACGGGACCACAATAGTGATGCGAGAAATGATAGATGGTTGCTTTGCACTCGCCCCGAGAGTCATAGAAATACAAGATGAGATGACAAAGTGAAGTATATTGCTTGAAATTCGAAGCTGATAACGAGCAGAGGGCTAAAAGAACTCCGCTGTCTTCCAAACCTCGTTGACTATCTCTTGTCAGTCGTCATGACGTTCGCGCTTCACATCATCTCTGTGGCGGCGGTTGATGTTGACGCACTCAATGTTCTCATAGAGACTATTCCAGCTCCAATTCTGCGAGCCGCTTAGTCGGCATTTTGGTCGATAATGCAGACCTACGCATGAAAAAATGATAAAACAGATGTAGACATCACAAACACACATAGACAGCGAACAAACAAAAGATCAAGTCAGACAACGGCTTACCTTGTATGAAGCATATAACGTAACCTTTCAGTACAGTGCATTGATCTGGGTGGCTAAGCAAATCAGCCATAACTTTTGATCAAGAGACCCAACAGGATATGCAAAGTTACCAGGCAAAACTGCAGAAAAAAAGCTTTTCTGATCTATTTTTGCGTTTATTATGGACGAAACCGTTTACGTCTGGCGGTCTGCGAAGGTTATGGTTCTGATTTTTTGCCTTTCAGTTGTGCACTGATTAGACTTGATATTTATATGGTGGCAAGGGGTGGAAGATTATTTTTCGCTGTCGTCACATTTCGCATGCATATTGGGGTTGGGTTTCACGCTCTTTCTTTTTTTACAACAAATATCTACTTGAGGAGGGTATTATGTATTGTATCAATCGGTCAAACAAACTCAAAAACT
>JAADXK010001136.1:0-10912 GCA_023337805.1 Globisporangium barbulae | reverse complement strand
TTTCTTGCACTGGTACACTGGTGAAGGCATGGACGAGATGGAGTTCACGGAAGCCGAGTCGAACATGAACGACCTGGTGTCGGAATACCAGCAGTACCAGGACGCCACAGCAGAAGAGGAGGGCGAATTTGACGAAGACGACGAGATGGACGAGATGAACGAGATGATGTAGACGGCACATTGGCATGTCTTCTGCTTGCTCTGCTTACTTAGTTGTGCTCTATCTGCTCGCACCCGGTGGTGAAGGTGGCGATGACGCATGGTCTTCTTGTGACTTTCACGTGCTCACTTTCCTAAAATATCTGGAAATTGAAATGAAATCGCGTTTTGCGATTTCGCACATTGATTATGTTATCGTTTTATAAGTACATCCCAAATTGACGCTTCGCAGGAAGCTATTGTGCGTCATGCACAACTGTGAGCTGCTCGAGACCCAATATGTTGAGATTTCTACATCTGTACTAGAGGATACAGGTGTGGGTGCTGTGAGTGACAAGCTGATCGCGTTGGTGTCTGTCAACCTTGTTTGGTTAGGTAGTCCAGGTGCGAGTAAGTACGCTGTGCCAAATGTCAAATTTGGGGCTCAAGCGACGTCAAAACGGCAAAAATAATGTCAAACATTGTTTTCAGGTTGTTTGGAACAAATTTGACGTCTTTGACGGAAGTGCTTTTGACAGCAAAAAGTCACTTTCCTGTCAAAATTAGTTCTTCCAACATCAAGCCATTCGTCAAATATCAATTCAGGCATAACCGAACGATGTTGAGGCTCCAATATGACTTTCCTGTCAAACTCAATCCTGCCAAAGTTATTTATCTCCACTGTTGCATCCGCTTGAACGACAGGCTCAAGTTGTGTGCGTTTTGCAGTTGGTTTTTCGGCTCTCCTTTTCACCGTTTCGCAGGGAATTTGAAGCCCAGAACCAAAGCCATCGAGCCAACATCTAGAAAGGAAGCCGACAGCGTGCGTAACAGCGTGTGTGTGTGTGTAAGCAAGAGCAAGCAAGCGCACGACTGCCGACAAGGAGCCCATTGAGCAGAGCGCGATGGAGAACGGCTACGACGCGGACTCGTCGTCGGTGCGCGTTGCCGTGCGCATCCGGCCGCTCATCGGACGCGAGAAGGTGGAGCGCTGCGACGAGTGCGTGTCCGTCGTGGAAGAGGAGATGCAGATCGTGATGGGGAAGAACCGGTCATTCACGTACGACTACGTCTTCGGCAAGTATGCGCAGCAGAGCGACATCTGGAAGTGCGTCGACCCACTCGTGCGCGCGAACTTTGACGGCTACAACTCGACCATCTTCGCATACGGCCAGACGGGCTCGGGCAAGACCTTCACTATGGGCAGCGGCAGTGCCGTCCACATTCCCCCCGAGGAGTACGGCATCATCCCGCGCGTGATCATGCATATGTTCGAGACGATCGAGAGCAAGACGCTCGAGAACCCGCTGTATAAGGCCGAGCTGCGCATCCGGTTCCTCGAGATCTATGGCGAAGAGATCCACGACTTGCTCGTCACGCTCGGCGACTCGAGTGGGGAGAGCAAAGTGGCGCTGCGTGAGACCGAAGGCGGCGAAGTGCTCGTCACGGGCGCCGCGGAAGAAGTCGTGGGTGACGCTGACGACTGTCTGCGCCTGCTGGAGCGCGGCACGCTCTGCCGTACTACGGGCAGCACGCTCATGAACGCGCACTCGAGTCGCTCACACGCAATCTTCACCGTGTCGATGGTGCAGCACATCCCGATCGCAGGCACGGCGGGCGAGGGTGACGCGCTCGCGGAGGGCGAGTACGAGACGCGCAGCTGCTACTTCAATTTCGTGGATCTCGCCGGTTCCGAGCGCCAGAAGCGCACGCAGGCAGAGGGCAAGCGTTTGAAGGAAGGAATCGACATCAACAAGGGGCTTCTTGCGCTCGGGAACGTCATCAGTGCGCTCGGAGACGACAAGAAGCGCGGCAAAGTCCACGTCCCGTATCGCGATTCCAAGCTCACGCGCATGCTACAGGACTCACTGGGAGGTAATAGTCGGACGCTCATGCTCACGTGTGTGAGTCCAGCGGACGTGAACTTTGAAGAAACGCTGAATGCGCTCAAGTACGCGAACCGCGCGAGGAACATCCAGAACAAGGCAGTGGTGAACCGAGACGAGGCGTCTGCGATGACGCTTGAGCTTCGTCGACAGGTGCAGATGCTGCAGGCGGAAGTGCATCGGCTGCGCAACCCGGGACTTTCGGACAGCGAGCTCAAGTTTGCGACCGTCGGCACGAATCTCATCGGGATGCAGATGGACTTTGACTCGTACTCGAACCTGCGCTCGCGCGCCGAGAACGCGGAGAACGAAGTCGCGAGGCTGACCTCAGAGCTGAAGCGCGGCAAGACGCAGCTCGACCATTTGAAAGAGGAGATGATCGCCGCGCAAGCCGAGCGAGACTACTTGCGACTGTGTCTGGACGAGAACAATGACGGCGCGTCGCTTCCCCCTGAGGAACGAGAGGCGAAATCCAACATTCTCAAGGACAACCTTCGCACGATCTATGACCTGCAGGAGAAGCTGCGCCTGGTTGAGCGTGAGCGTGATCGTGTGGTCATGACGTTCAACGAGTCCGGTCTCGTGGGCGGACGCGACGTGTCGTCGTCGGCGTCAGCGTTGGCTTCGTTCGGCGTGCCTTCGTTTGTCGAGTCTGGACTGAAAGAAGGCAGTGAGCTGATCGAAAAGGCTGAAAAGGAGATCGAGAGGGAGAGCGCGAGACTGAAGAAGCTGAAAGCGGAAGAGAGCGGCGATGACTCGGGCGCTGTTAGCGATGGAGAGAGCGGCGCTGGAGAAGTTGATGTTGAAGAAACTCTGGAAGCGACGGAAGAAGAAGCCGACCGCCAGCGAGTGTTCCAGCGTCGTCAACAACATCTCGGCGAGTCTGTCCAGGATCTGGCGCACGACATTTCTCTCAAGGAGCAGCTAGTACAAAACATCCGTCAAGCGCAAGAGAATTACGAGAAAATGAAGAACTTCTACGAGCAGAAGATGGCTCAGATGGCTGAAGAGGTTCGCATGGCTCAACTGGATCGCGATAAGCTTATTGAAGAGATTCAGCAGATCGAGACCAAGATCCAGCAGGGTGACCATTCTGGCGGCAGCGCACGCCTCGACAAGCTCTCAAAGGACCTGAAGCTGAAGGAAGAGGAGCTCTCGACGCTTCGCAAGAAGCAGAACGAGATCAACCGATTCATGAACCAGAAGAAAAAGAACGAGATGCAGTTGAGGGTTCTGACTACTGAGATCAGCAACATGAAGCGTCAGAAAGTGGACTTGGTCAAGAAGATGCAAGACGAGCGCAAGCGGTACGAAGACGAAGCGAAGACACGACAGAAGGAGATTTTGAGCTTAAAGCGAATCCAGGCGCGCGACAAGCAGCAGATCCAGCGATTGGGCACGCAGAAGGACGCGCAAGAGCGAGTGCTGAAGCGCAAGATGGAAGAAATCACGGCTGCGAAGCTGAAATTGAAGCACCAGCAGCAGCTCCAAGCTCAGGCGAAGCGCATGAACTCCTCCTACAGCCGCAACAAGAATGCGCCACCGCAAAGCAAGGCGGAGAAGGACGCGAACTGGCTGTCGGAAGAAGTCAAGCGAAGAGCCGAAGAGCAACAGAAGCTGGAGCAACTGCAGAGAGAACGAGAGGCCGTCGCGAAAGAAATGGAGGCGCTGTACGCGCAACGAGACCGACTGGAGGCAGATCTTCGCAAGTCAATCGCACCGGAGAGCAACATCCGTGACGTTCTTATCTCACCACTGAAGACTTCGCCTTTGAACAGACGACTGAGTGGTCGTCTGGAGCAGCAGCTCACGCCTGAAGAAGAGCAGCTGATCTTCGATTTGGAGGAGCGCATCGAATCCTGCCACGCCCAGCTCGAGTACAAGGAAGAGAAGATCTCAGAGATCGCGGAGGATGGCCAGCACACGGACTCTGGCGCAGCGCTCGTCAAGATCGAGCGCACGCAGTCGCTGCCTGAAGCTCGCAGCCTTCTCAAGATGCTGTTCGGAATGGCTGTGGATGTCAAGAAGCAAGACCAGCGGAAGGAACAAGAGATCGCGAAACTGCACGTCGAGATGACCGACATGGCGATTTTGTTGGAGCAAGAGCGCAGTCGCACGCAGCAGATCAAGCAGAGCTACGAGGAGTCGCTGCACAAAGTGGTCCAAGGCGGACTGGAGAGCAGCTCGTCTCCAGGACATGACGCTTCGATTGACGATCGCAGCCGCATCCTTTTGTCTGTGTCGGAGGAACGCAATTCTGTGTTGCGGAAGAAGTGCGATGAACTGGAAAGCGTCGCACGCCAGGCAGACCAAGAGAAACAGGCTCTACAGATGAAGCTGATGAAGGAGCGATGTGACCAAGCAGAGCGAGAGGAGCGCATTGCATTTTTGGAAGCACAACTGGGAAAAGTTGCAAGTCAGGGAAGCGACCGATCTCGTTTTCAGTCGAAAGGACAGCCTGCTCGCAATGTGGTGGCACCAACACCTGCTGCCACACCAGGTCGAGCGTCAGGACCAGTCTCGTGGGCAAACGAGTTCGATGACGATGACGAAGATGACGACATGACCGGCGACGACCGTGGCGACGAAGAAGACATAGAGTACGATGACGATGTCGACATGAAAGACGGCGATGACGATGCGCGTGGTTCAGCCAGAGGTACGAGTGAGTCGAAGCCGCACGCTTCCCTAAAAGATCGACGGGAGTTCCGAGTGGAGCTGGACGACATGGAGGACAACTTGGACTCGATTTCTCTCTCTGAGAGACGCCGCCTCGGACAAGTGACTGCTCGAAGACGTGGTCAAGAGGCGGAGGAAGGAGGAGAGGACCATGCATCCTACAAAGAAGACTCGCCAACGCAGCTTAACAGTGACGACTCGTCCTCGACGACAAACTCGTCTTCGTCCATCTTTGTGCGCCTCTCGAACCCGAGCAACTTTACGGGCATTCACAAGAATCGCGTCCGAGAGAGCGTGACGAAGCGTGAGGTTCTGCAGACGCGCTCAGATCGCAATCGTTCACGGAGACTGCGTGATCGTGGAACAGGATCTGTGACTCGTCCACCGAGATCCGGGACGCCAACCGAGCGCACGAGTGGCTTTGGGTTCAAATCGGCATCGAAGAAGACGAGCCAAGTCATGGAAGTGCTCGCGAACATCAAGCGCGAGAATGAATCGGAGCAGTACGTGAGCTCGCCGTCGCTGCGCCAACCTCAGTCGTACGGACTGGAGCGCTATCGTGACGCCGAGCAGATGGAGTCGACCGCGATGCCCCCTCCAGCTCCTCAGGTCGACGTGTACTCGCGACTCGCTGGCCAGTACACCGCGTCTGCGCAGAGCAAGCGCCAAGCATCAAGTGTCGCTCGACGCCCGAAAGCAGCGGAGGAGGACGGCCGATCTCCGTCCGAGAAGCAGAGTATGCGCCGCATCTCGTCTGAGGACGACATCGGATCGGCGTCGCCGTATGCCGAGGGCGAGTACCACCTCGGAAGTGAGATCGACAGCCACGCGGACGACAACGATGGGCACCACTTGGAGAGCAACTACGACCCGTTGCTCGGTGGTGGGAGCCTTGTGGCCCAAGTGCATGACGACTACCGCGAGCGCCTGAACAGCCGAACTGGCAGCCAGAGCAAGATTCCGTCGTCGTCCTCGGGTCGATTCTAAACCAGCGCCGCATTTTTTCATCAAGAGCCGAAGCGCGATGCCGTAATGCACATATCGTGAGAGTGAGAGTCAAGTGATGAACAGAGAAACATGTCCCAAGCAGAAAGAAGTAAGCAATTCAAAAAACAATACCAATGCGAAGCACCAATAAGAGACAGTGAGAGAAGAAAAGAGAAAACAGACACATCTTAAAGATACAATTGTCTCCAGTCATTGCCAGCCAAATGGCCAGTAGCACGTGAAGAAAAGAAGAGGTTAGTGACACATACATTCACACGCACTGTAGATAGCTCTCCCTGACCCTGATAACCTGCTAGCTCACGCCTGCTCGAGCCCTCGTACTTTGATGGCGAGGTACTCCTGGTACGTGAGCTTGTGCTTGGAAGAGCGGTAGCGCGTGACCTTGAGCTCCTTGAGCATCGCGGGCGACACGCTACGGCGGAAGCCCGCTTTCTTCATGAGCGACGTCACGGCCTCCAGGTGCGTCCAGCCCTGCTCACTCGCGACGTCGGGCAGGTACGTTGCGCTGTAGTAGTCGCCGTTCACGTCATCGTTGAACTCGATGATGATCCCGTGAACGCCGATCTGAAGCAGGCATTATCAAGAAGAGAAAGAGTGACACAAGGCAGTATTAGCGTCCTGTGTGGGCCAGCAACGCAAAGCGCCAGTCGCACCTCCCAGTCCTCGTAGTGCTCGGCATCTTCGTAGTCGATGAGCAAAGACACGGAGCAGTGCAGGCGCTGGAGCTCGTGCGGGCGGATCGGCTCAAAGCGGCGGTCCTTGAGCGCGCTCTTGAACGTGAAGTCGCGCAGGTTCTGCAGCTTGGTCGGCGAGAGCGTGCCGATGCACCCGCGCAGATCCAAGCCGTGCTGGCGCTCGATCTCCCATGTCACGAAGAGCGGACTGCTCACACAACACACACGCACATCGCATCAGCACGAGATCAAGTGCGAGACGTCGTATGCACAAACAAAACACAAGGCACGGATACAGCACGAGCTCGTACAACTTCTGGCGGGTGTCGAACTCGGGCGCGGGCTCCTCACCGCTTCCAAAGTGCGCGTGCAGCGTGTCAAAGCAGTACACGACCATCGCCGCGCTCGCCATCGTCTCTCTTCTTCCTTGCGCTCTTCAAGGACTGAGAGACAGCGAGAACAATCTTTTTGAGCCAGAAGGCGCAGGAGGATCAGATTCCGTTTTAGTGACATACTGCAGTTACAGTATTGGAAGTGTCTCATTATGTCACTATTTTTTAGTGCCCAAAACAAGTTGAAGTGGCGCTAAAACGACTTCAACGCCTCAGTCTCTGCGGAAGAAGCTGTCGAAGAGATCCATGATCCCGCCGCCCGTTTCAGCCGCCGCATCCGCGGCGTCGCCACCACCAAAACTGTCATCGTCAAACGACGATCCACCATCGCTGCTCTCCGGCTCCTTGGCGCCGCCGTAGATACTCTCGTCCGTTGCGTTCCAGCTGCTGCTGTCGCTGCTCTCTGCTTCTTCTCCCGGAGACTCACCTTCAGCAGCGCCATCGACTGCTTGTCCGCCACCTTCGCCTCCGCCTCCCATCATGAACGGGAACATCATTCCGCCACCGGCTGCGCGCGGGATGCGGGCCGCCATCTCGCCCACGACGCGGTCAAACGGGAGACTCTGGAGATAAATTCTGCCCGGACCGGTCAGCGTTGTCACGAAGAGCCCTTCACCACCAAAGAGCACGTTCTTGACGCCCTTCATCATCGTGATGTCGTAGTGCACGCTCGGTTCGAACGCTACGAGGCAGCCGCTCGAGATGCGCAGCACCTCGCCGGGCTCCAAATCGCGCTCAATCAATGTACCCGAGGCGCGCACGAGCGCATCGCCCGTGCCGGTTAGGCGCTGGAGGATAAAGCCTTCACCGCCGAAGAAGCCCACTCCGACTTTCTTGGCAAACTCCTACAGAAGCAGACAACAAGCAAGCCGGTAGACATTAGCGCTTCTTCAGTGGAGGGCACATTGCAAAGCGCACAGATGATAGAGATAGTACATGTGAGGTTTACCATTTCAATGTTCACAGTGTCCGAGCCGCAGAGGAATGCCCCCTTCTGGCAAATGATCTCACCGCCGACAAAGTCGCTGAGCTTCAAGCGCACGATCTTGCTCGGGAAGCTCGTGCCAAGCGCAACGTGGCCTTTCTGCTGTCCACGGTAGATGAACTTGGACACGAAAAAGTTCTCTCCTGTCATCAATCTACAGAGCGCGGCACTGCGTCAGTCAAAATGCACGACTGCAGGTGACAACAACGTAAATGCAAATGAAGGCTGCATGACTTACCGCTTGACGCCTTGCTGTAAGCCACCGGCCGTCGTCGTCTCCATCTCGACACCATCAGTCATGTAAATCATCGCTCCAGTCTCTGCGCGCAAGCACTGGTGTGGCCCAAGCTCAATCTGTGGGTGTCAAGCAATCGAAGTCGCATTTCAGTTGACCATTCAATTGCGTTGCGTGTATGTGCGCCATATTTGGAGAAGACTTACATGCACAACTTGCGATTCGTGGCCTTCGACCGACATCGCCTTGTCAAAGTCTATTGGGATGAAGTGCTCCTGCTCGGTGAGCTCATCAGTGTGCGGGATCGTGGGTTCCATCGGTTGGGCTTCTTCGTGCTTCAGCTCCTTGGCTGCTTGCATGGCCTCACCGATGACTGCCTGCGGTGGCTCGTAGCCTGGGAGGTGGCGAACGGTCTTCCGGAGCTCCGCGTTGTAGTACACGATGCCACCTGTAGCACGTTTAGTCCGTTTCGTAGCAATTGTCAGTGTCGCTCATCCATCGTTCTATGCAGCAACGCATCGTCGCTCTTCACATACCGTTCTTCCGCTTGACCATCTCCCAGCCAGCAGGAAGCTTGCTTGTAGAGTAGAACCAACTCGCATTGCTGCAGAGAGCTGCTCGCGAAGATCTCTTCACACCCACAGCCAATCGGCTGCTGCTCTGGCGAGCGCATGCGGCAACATGTCGGAGAAGAAGCATTTTCGCTCTCGATCTCGACTGGATGATTTGTTCGTGACGAGGGCAAGCGCGCGGTGAGACACCAACATTCCTGGGAGTGAAGTACAGTGTACAATGTAATAAAGGGTCTCTTTCTACTGAAGTGGATATCACAGCGATTGACAAGCGCGACCAAATGGATGGCGAGTGCGGATGGATGGACGGACGAATGGCTGGTTCGATTGGGGGGAACCGAGAAACGTGGACGGGTGCGAGAGGTTGATGTGAACATACTAAAGCTGCAAATGGTGGTGCAAAGCTTGTACTCGGTGCGTGGGTCCGTGCGCAGACCCAACCAGACGTGTCGTTCGTGTGTGGTGGACAGCATATGGCAGATGAATCAGCTTCAATGCTGAGGTTGCACGAAATCAGTGCATCTGAGCACAATGGCACTCGAGCGTGTGCGCGGCGGCACAATAGCACTTGCAGCATTCACTCCCTCACTGCGAGGCGTGCACAGAGCGCTTTGCGAGTAAATGTGCTGGCCGTGCTACTGTTGAAACACTCATTGGCGCCACAAATATTCGACTCGCCCTTCCTTCTATCTGTACTTGCATTTGCGTATAACGACATTTAAGCGAGCGTGGCCCGGAACATTTGGAGGCACATTCATTCACGCACTAAAAATGCTTGCATGAAGTAGAAGCAACGTTGCGCCTCGAGCGCATTTGCATTGCACATAACGGCATTTGAGCGAGCGTGTGCGGCAGCAGCGCATTCATTCATTCACTCGGTAAACATAATGCATGCATGAAGCGGAAACATCCAGACACGGTGTAGTGGTGGGCGGCACTCATGTGCCACCAAGAGAGCAAAGATACACAGCCTATAATGTGCAAACGCACTCGCATGCAGCAGCGTCCCATTTCTATCTTTACTAATACGGCATGGCTCTGGTTGCCTGAAGAAGAGGCTCGCACTTGCACATGCCTGTAACACTGAAGCTATTTCTGGAAAACCGAACGGCAAGCAGCCATTCAGCCGCTTGGCTTCAGTATGGTCGTCCGTTACAGTGCCCCGCGTAGTTTTTCTGGTAACTTTTCTGAAACTCCTGTCTACAACCTCAAGTCTAGTGAGAAAAACCTCGCTCGTTGATCTAAAAATGCACTTTTTTGCAGGTTGCACTTGAAAGCTAACGTGAAAACTATGTTGGCTGTTTCAAAAATTCAAACCCTGCGTCCTTTTTATCAGCAGCGAAAAGTATCCCCCTCCCTCGTTGCAGCTGCTCACTCCTCCTCATAATCTTGATTAAACTATACTGCAGATCTCCGACCTCGCGCCGCGCCGCAGCCGACCAATCAGCACGTCTGAAACTCCCCTCCCTTTCTCTTTCGGCGGTTCCGGCTCCTCCCTCTGATGAAAACTAAACAGAATAAATTCCCCAAAATGGCGGGAAGACCGCTGGCTGGCTGCAGAGCAGCTGGAGTGATGGTCCGCACGTTTTTCCTTCTTTCGTTTTTCAAAATAACTTTCCATGACGCGTTTTTGAAAAGGCTATTTTTGAACCGAAAAGCAAAACGACCCAAAAAAGGTGGGCGGGGCCAGCAAGCAAGCAAGCGCGCTTTCCAAAAAGCCCACCACGAAGAAGAAAAAAACTCCCTACGAAACTTTCATTCGTCAAAAGACCAGACTCGAGTCAAAGCCCGCGCCTGCCCGCCAGCCACACACGAGAAGACTTCGAAGCAGGTAAGCGACTGTTTGACTGCACGTGCATGCACGCAGGAAGGGACTTGCAACAGGGAGAGCACGGCAGTACGCGCCAACGCATGGGCTTCTGCAAATGCGTGTGGTGCTCTGTCGCGCGCAGTCGGGGAGCCGACGGAATCTACGATGGAGAAGGATCGCTCGCTCGTTTGCATCTTCTTCATCTGCTGCGCTTTCCCTTTCCTCCCCTCGTCCCCCACTGCTGTTTGTCATCTGCAGCTGCTGAAGTGACGCAGATGTATTAATCCATTGTGCCTGTGATTGCTTTCCTGTGCTGCCTGCAGACAGATACAATGAGAGAGTTGGTGCACATCCAGGGTGGCCAGTGCGGTAACCAGATCGGTGCCAAGTTCTGGGAGGTCATCTCCGACGAGCACGGCGTTGATCCGACTGGTAGCTACCACGGTGACTCCGACTTGCAGTTGGAGCGCATCAACGTGTACTACAACGAAGCCACTGGTGGTCGCTACGTGCCTCGTGCGATCCTGATGGAC
>JAADXK010001135.1:0-10915 GCA_023337805.1 Globisporangium barbulae | reverse complement strand
TCATTATTGTTTCTCATTCCTTCCCGTTTTATAATGTACTGTGTATTTTACATGTCTTTCTGTATAATACCAGATTATATTACAAAAGGCGTAGAATTTATATTTAAAGTCTGAAAAGGCGCAGATTTTATATTTCCCCTACAAATAAAATACACATTTGAACAGATGGTGCTGAACAGTTTAGAATTCAGTGGCGCAAAACCACTGTCACGCCTCATTCTTTCCATAAAGCAATAGCAAACAATCATCACCAGGATTGTACGAGAAGCAGAGAGAGAATTGGAATACACAAGCGGCTCGCTCGATGAGCAGTATGCGACGCTGCTTATTGACAACGTGAGTAGGATGCGATTGTGTAGTCCGATGTCAATTTCGTTTTGTTGTCATAATAAATGGCTTGCTCTTATATTAAAAACTATACAGTACATGCATGCGTTGAAGTTGCGCACGTCCGCGGTGCTCTCTTTCGCAGTTGTTCACTCACGATATAACGAAACCTCTAATTTTTATACCCTTTCAAATTCGTTCAGATTTTGGGTGGGATATCTGTAGCGTTAATAATATTGTTCCATGAGTTGGTATTTGTGTCAACACACAAGCGGCAAATTTAAAACGTCATGCAGCATGGAGATTAGTAGACCGTCATGTCGAGAGAATGAGGCGACAGGGGAGCTCATCGCGTGGCAGTTCAATGACTCGACGTCTGTGTCTCAGCGAAGTTGGTGGTAGCGGCGCTAGCGTTTTTTTTTTCTAACGCAAACCTCACTCATCAACAGACGCTTCGATAACGCACGTGCCAATTTTATGAGCCGCCTCCCACTCGCACTTATGCGCAGTGTCGCGGTGCGTCGGCCGTTGCCCAACAACAAGAGCAGCGAGGTGAGATCACAAAAGGTTTCTCCGCGTTCTCCGCAGTTCTCCTCCTTCCGTCATTCCCCTTCGTACGTACGTGCAGCGAAATCTCCACATGACGACCCAGCAGCAGCACGCGCCACCGACCACTGAGGTTAGCAGCACGTCGTCGCCCCTGGCCAGAGCGACCGTGACGACCACGACGCTGACGGCCGTGTCGCCCGCCGGTGACAGCGAGCTGCGCCTCGCGCGGCGCCGCAAGCAGTGCCGCGTGAGCCAGCGGCGGTACCGTGACAAGAAGGGCTCGGCCGAGTACAACCTGCGCCTGGACGTCAACAGCCTACGCGCGAGCGTCGAGCGCCTGCGCCAGACGCGGCAGCTGCTCGAGTCGCGCCTCTGGAGCGACCGCATGTCGCTCGTCGGACCGATCCGCAAGGCCGTGGAGCAGTACTACGTCATGTTCTCGCAGGGACTGCACAATCCAGACGCCGGCGACCACGCGCACAAGTGCTTTGACGTGCAGGTGGCCTTCCTCAACGCGTTCCTGGACCCGGATGTGCACTTCGGTGATACACAGGGCATCAGCGGCGTCGTGGAGCAGTGGCGTCGCTACTCGGAGTTCCACGAGACCATGTGGGTCAAGACCGTGTCGGCCGAGATTTTGGGCGCGCGCGAGGCGCCCATCGCGGTCGTGCAGGGCCTGCTGGGCGTGCGCTTGAGCCGCATGACCATCGAGACGCTCTTCCCGCACATCCTGGACAACGAGGAGCTCGTGCAGGCGCTCATCGGCCAGGAGGTCGTCTACGACACGTGCACGACGTACGCGTTCAACGAGAAGAACCAGGTGCTGCGCCAGGACCTGAGCGTCGACTTCCTCGCGGGGCTCACGAAGCTGCTTGGCGGCCCGACGACCACGTCCCGCGTGCTCGACAACGCGCTCATCTCGTCGTCATCCAAGATCGGCGAGACCGACGAGCTCAACATAACGGTGGCGGTGCCAGCGATCAAGCGCGAGTCGGCAACAGCGGTGCATGTGAGCTACGTGTACGAGCCCGAGCCTGAGGCGAGCGCGTCCCCGTTCGAGGAGCTGGACGACGACGAGGAGGACGAGGACGACCTGTCGCCACGTGGCGTGAGTGGATTGCTGGAGCCGAAGCAGCCGCCGGCCTCGCGCCTGGACCTGCAGTTCATTCTGTCGTGAGAGCGAGCGTTAGGCAGTGCTGGGTATCAGCAGAAGAGGCGTAGCGTAATGAAAGGGACGGAATGAATCATGTACTCGACAAGCAACGAGCCATAGTCGGTCAAGTCCGAGACTCATATTTAATGTGAATAGTAAAGTATGAGCGCAAGTGGGCGTCTGTCAGCAGACAGGCCATAACTACTACTGTCGTAGTGGCGTGCGTGCTCACGTGCGTCGCAATCTTATTTCCGCACGTGTGTGCGTTAGACACACTCATCATCAAGTCCCTTTCATTGGATGACGACGCTCTCCTTCAGACTGCCACGCAGACGCGGCTCGCGTGCGATTTGGTGTCCTCATTGGCCTGTGGCTGGATGCACAGGGTGTGGGGATTCTTCAGGATTGCTGCCAGCTGTTCGAGTACCAGGGTTGCAGCAACGCAGCTTGAGGCCAAGAGCAACATTAACTTGCTGCAGCCAGCACGACTGCGTCAGCAACCGGAGTTCAGCCGCAAGTGCTGTCGCTGTGTCCACGCCAACAGCGAGCACAAGGAGGCCCGCTGTGCACCGTATGACCTGCGAGTAGCTAGGATAGGAACTTGACAAGTTGGTAGCTCTTTGCATCTCTCACTTTTGCATTTGCAATACATCAAACACTTCAGCAAGCGGAAATTGCCACACAGGGGCGTCATGGGCGTCGAGACCCGCACTCGGCCCAGGAACGCCTCGGTCCGCATCCACATCGGCAGAGACGAGACGTTCGTGGCCTGGAACGAGAGCTCGAGCAGCGCCTTTGAGGGCGCCATCACATCCTCCGGTAGTGCTGCAAGCGGTGCATTGAAGCCCAGCTCGAGCCACTGGAGCGACGGGAGCTCAAGGAGCGCGGCTGGGAGAATCATGAGCGCGTTGTACTGCACGTTCAGACCCATGGGTTCCAGGCGCAGCACCTCGGCTGGCAGCGTCACGAGGCCGTTGCCCATAATCCTCATGCCGCGCGGCCAGAGCTCGTGCAGGTCCGGCGGGAGTTTGTCGAACGCCGTGCCGGTGACAACAACTGTGCCGAGCAACGACGGGAAGTCCCGAGCCAATAGCCCTGGGGGCAGGCTGGGGTCATGTTGACGAACCCGAGCAGGACCTGCCGCAGGTTCGGGTGGCGCCTCTTCGTCAGAGCAGCACTGACAGACCAGTTGACCACCGAACTAGAGTGAGAGCCCTGTGAGTTACAAGAATGACTGGACGCTCGCGGGTATGTGGAGCACCTGGCAGTTGCGCACGATCAGCAGCGTGAGCGCGTGCTCATCGAAAGGAGCCCAACGGGCTTCCAGCTCGGCCGCTGTCTCTACCATCCCCACGTGCTTCTTGCAGTCGATCTCCATGGCCGCGCACGTCGATTTGGTCGCCAGCCACGACCGCGCACGCATCATGCAGTCCGTGAAGTCGTCTTCGCCACCATTGGCGCTTGCGAGGTGCAGGGCGAGGATGACGAAGCCCCAGAGAATGAGCGCCACATGCACAGCCTTCTCCACGCGTCTTCCGGGCCTCACGACCGCATTCTGCTTCGCATTCGCTCGCCCAAGCTCTCTCGTGATGTCTACCGAGGTTGCCGCGAGCAACTTGACGTCGTCCAGAGACAGTAGCATGGCCACTGCGAAGAGCACACGCGTGCTCAGGTCGGGCCAGGACTGGACGAAGAGCTGCCTGAACTCGCTTTCCAAGTTGGTGACCTAGGCGTTGTCGAACCACCGCAGCACGTTAAAGTTGCGCATGACGGGGCCGTAGTCTGGAAAGTACATCAAGCCTAATGCCACGGGCACGCCGATGCTCGAGCCCATGTCCAGCACAATATCCACGAGCAGGCAGAGGATGAGCTCTACGCGTGGGGATCGGGCGAGCGGTCAGCGGATCACGAGCGTTGACCAGCAGCTCACGACGACGACGGCCACGGCCAAGCGGTTGAGCCGCACGCGCGGCACGTGCTCGCTCGGTTGGTAGGCTTGGATGGACTGGAGTATCGCTTCGACGACCTCTCGCATCAGGAACAGCAGCGCGAAGTGTTTGCCGCCAACCCCAAGCAGCCCCGTGACGCCAAACGTGCTCTCCTACACACTGCTCGCCGTCCTGCTGATTAAGTGGAATGACTTGGAAAAATTCTCAGCACTCGTCGCGGTCTCTTCCAGCACGTGAGGATTTGAGCGGGTGCCATTACCTTCAGTGTCGAGCTGCTATTGTTCGCCATAGATGCCGTGGTGGACGAGGAAGGGTCGGTCCAGCGGTGGAAGTACAGTTTGCGTCTTCGAGCTGACATAACGAACATCTCGAGCACGAATTCCAAATGCAGAAGCGCGCAGATCGCATGGAACACCACGACGAGTGGAAATATGCTCATGTCTACCGACAGTCGAAATGATCGCACGTGCGCGCTCAGGATCGTCATCGGGAGCTTGTGGTAGACCAGCGCCACAAACGCGTAGTAGCAGCTGTACGCTGCGTGAATGCTCACGATGGTGAGCCACAGCACGAAGTTCGCGGCGGTGACGCGTCAATGGCGGATCGTGACGATCGCAGCAGGTGGTGGGGCTAGCGAATCGACATCCATCACCTGGGGGACAACGGCAGTGCGACTGGCAAAGAATCTCATCGCAGGTGTCTCTTTGCGTTGGTCAAACGAAGAGAAGTATCGGTGGTGCTTCGTCGACTGGTTTCGATGGTGTGAGCGAACGCTCCTGTCTTGAAGAGTAATGAGGATTGCTTCGTTGTTGCTGATCAACGCTTCGCTTGCTCTAAACCTGCAGCACGGTCTTCGTTCTGATCCGACTGACCACGAGGGAGAGTTTCCACTGCAAATAGAACGCGCGTGAGTTTATCCCCATTACTCGCCTGGGACCAACACAAGCAAGTAATCGGAGGGATGTTAATACCTGTGACTGGACCACAGGCTCGCCTCTGAGCCATACTGGAGAGGCGCTCAGATAGACTTGGTCGGCTGCAAAAATGGCAATCCTTAGTGTGACGTTGAATATGACATCGCGTTTTCTGTTATACCGGTACATACCCTTTTGATGTTGCAGACGAAGTTCTCAAGACTGGAACTTGCGCAGGACGGAGCTGTCGACGGTTTGCAGAAGCTGTTCAAAGCGACCCGGACCGAGTTTGGCGGTCAACTCATTCAGCTTGGAGCACACGAACGCCTTCAGATCCATCACCTTGACGAGTTTATCTTCTTCGGTCGTCGCTTTCGACGCTTGGCGGTGGGTTCTGTACGCACGATACGCACCTGCGGTACCACTGCGCTCATCCTCCACGTCTGTAGCTGCACTTGTCTGCTGCTCGCTCTCTCGCTCTTCCTGTTCTTCTTCCAGCACTTCCATGGACAGCTCCAGTATCTGCCCAGTTTTTTCCAGGTGCTCGTCGTTCAAGGTCGGAAGCATTGAGCACAGCGAGATCGCCCACACTTTCCGCCGCACAAGATTCAGCGACGATGAACCGACGCTGAAGAACTTGACTAGCATAAGGTCGATGATCACATTCCCCAGCACGTCTTGGTCGTTCATCAGAATATGCACGATCGCAAACTCGTAATGCTGCATCAGCAGCCGAGAGAGGACGCTTAGATAGCTGACGACCGCCATCTCGGGCTCGCGATCTGCATCCTTCCGCATGAACAGGACGCACGCCTCGACCATCCGTATGAACACAGGAGCGCATACTACCAGCTGCTCGGTTGAGAACGTGGCGACAATCAGCTCTTGGGTTCTCGCGAGTTGCACGCAGGCCTCGGCTTTGACGTTCCCGAGCACATCGAGAAACAACTCAGCAACGCTAGGATGATAGGCTTGCCAGAACTGCGTCTGTCCAAGACGTACGTACTGATTCGCGATCTGCAGCGCCAGTTTCACGTACTCGTAGTCTCTCTTCATCAGGCGAAACAGGTTGCTAGCAAGCAAATGGAGCTCTTCGGTATAGACAGTGGACACGGCGAGCGTCTCGCTCCAGAGTTCGAGCCCGCTTTCCATGAGGAACACTTCGTCCGGATTGCTCACGTCTGTGGCAAAGCGAACTACTTGGAGACACATCTGTACCAGCTTATGCACACCCTGGTTCGCTTGTTGCAGCTCCACGGTCGCATCATTCGTGACTGGCAATGCCTGGCTTTCTTTCACGCAGTTGACCAGCTTTGCAAGCAATTGCAGGATCTTGCCTCGCACCAAGTTGCTCGCGTCGCTGTCGGACATCCACATCGACGGTAGTGGCGCACTGATCTGCTCACTAAAGGCCACAGCGCGCACGCCACAAGCCTGGATGATGGCTTCAAGACAGCTCAGGATCTTCATCTTGCTCTCAGACTCTTCAGTTTGCGGGAAAAACGTGAACAAACACTCGAGCGCGCGCGGGAGGAACGGGGCGAACGCGTCCACTTCAAAGCCCCAATCATTCACCATCGACTCGAGCGACTGCACCACGCGGAGCTTCAGAGCCGCGTCCGCATCTTGTTGATGGAAGATAGCTGCAGGGTTCAGGAGCGTCTCGTAAAGCACTGGTCGAATAGTCGTCGATAGCTGCGCCAGCCAGCAGCTCACGAGCCACACGATGCGGTATCGAAGCACAGGAAGTCCGCGAATCGAGCCCATGGACGGAACTGGACTCACCAGGATCGAAGCTAGGTTCGATGTGAACCAAGGCTCAAAATCAAAGACGCTGTGCAAATCGTAGCAACCAAGGCCGATCGCGAGCAGCACTGCGTCGATGTCCAGGATGCGAGGATCGTCCTCGCTCGACCCACTCGAATCAGCGGCGATGTCCGTTAAATACGATGACGCGGCCGCCGTCAACTGCGTCAATCCTGGGAGTGTCTGCTCCGGATAATTCTGCAGCAGCGTCAAAAACAGGTTCTCCGCGCATGCTCGCACAGACTCCTGGGCCGTCAGACTCTCGCTCAGTGCAGAAAAAGCTTCGGGATCGCTCTGCCACTCTTCCAGATCCTTAGCGGTGAGCCGCATGTACTGCATCACTATGAGTTGCTGCATTACTTCAAAGCGATTCTCGCCATTCGCACCGGAGGAGAAGAAGTTGCTGATTGCATTGAGCGCTTCCAGCACCATCGCGTTCGTGAGGCTCACGTCGCCAGTCGCGGTGATCACCTTTGACACGATGCTCGACCCGCCGCCATCGGATGCAGACGAGAGTGATTCGTTCTTGTACAGTTGGCAGCTGAGCACGTTTGCGAAGAACTGCAGTGCTTCGATCTGGAGACGTCTAGGAGTCTCCGCTGCTGCTGTGAGCGGGTTGCCTGGGACCAGAGATCCGAGCACGTTCCAGAACAGGTTGAGGAACGGCGGCAAGTAGTCGCGGAACTCGATTGGGTACGACTTTTGGGTACTCACGACGATGCTCGCGATGCGGTGCGTGCATTTGTCCAAAATGGTAATCATGGTTGTCACTTCTTCGCTACTCTCAATGTCGGCGCCAGCGCCAATTGCCTCGCTGATCGCATGACGGAACCGCACAAGGTTCTCCAGCCGCTCGTAGAACTGGATGAGCGCAGAACGCACCAGTTCACCATTTTGGATACCCGCGAGATCGCGAAATGCGTTCAGGAACATCGTCGACAGCAGCTTCGTCAACGTCAACAGCAGCACCAAACGGTCTGCCGCTGTCTGAAGGGCGGCTGCCGCGGAGACCGTCGTCGATGAGAGCTGACAATGAACCCACAAATGCTCACTGATGCGAGTTGCTGTTGAGTTCCAGTGTTGCTGCAAGAGCGGGAGGATTTCCACACTGAGCATCGCAAACTGCTTGCGGTGCATCATCAGCCGCCGCGTCGCGAGCTCCTTCACGATGCGGTACGTCAAGTCGATGCTTCGTTGCTCCAAAAGTCGCTGCTGGTCCTGCATCGCCATCTGCTGCTGCTGCTGCTCGACGCTAGTCTGCAGCGCCTGCAGAATCGGAGTGAAGAGCTGGTCAAACTTCCACTGGTTCGGGAACTCGGCGCGCGCGATCTGCGCGAGAATGAGCGCCAGGTGCAGCGCGATCGTGGCGTTCGGCTCGTGCAGCGTTGCGAAGAGAAGCACCTGCTTCATCTGTGCGCGCTCGACCTCGCTCATCTGCTTGTCACTCTGCTTCCACTGGTGCTTGAGGAACTGCTTGAGCCAGAGCACCGCCATGAGGCGCAGGTTCGGGTCGAGGTGTGTCACTTGCGCGTGCTGATTGCTGTCCGGAAGCAGCACGATCTGCTGCAGCAGCGGTGCCAGTAACGCCATTGACGCTGGCACCTTGAGCATCTGATGTAGTTCTCGCTCGGAGGAGACGCGCATCGGGTCCGCCATGCTCTGCGCTAGGAGCTGCAGCACACGCTGCTCCGTCGCCATGCTCATCGTCTTTGGGCGGAGCGGGGTTGCCGTGCAATTTTTGCTGGACCAAGTTTCACTTTGAGCCGAGTCAATTCATTTTCCGAATTGCAGTCGTCAATTCATGCCTCAAGATCTGAAATGAATTGCGCATCCCGCGTGTCCCTCGTTGAAAGTTGGGTCAATCTCGAAGGGGGAAGGGGATCTGATGCTGGCCATGGAGCACCACCCACTTGCACGGCCATACAAAGGCCAAGTGCAATCCGTGCGGCCCGTGGCGTCGAGACCCCCTGTGCGGCCTCGCCAGACGCCAAGACTCCGGCAAACCGCAACAAGAAAAGACCAAACCAACTGACCACCATGGCTGACGAAGACCGCAAGCCAACGTACGTGCCTATCTCCCTCTGTACATGACGATGCAGCGTATCCATCCACGTGTGTCGAAGCTGTGCGCATGCGCAACACAACATATCATCGATGCGATCCGATTGACTGACTTGTGAAATGGGATCGTTTTCTCTGCCTTCATGCTACAGCCAAGCCGCTGAGGAGACTCAGGAAGGCGCCATTCCTATCAACGAGGGCGACATCGAGACCAACTGGGACGAAGTCATCGAGTCCTTCGATGGCATGGACCTCCGCGAAGACCTGCTCCGCGGCATCTACGCCTACGGTTTCGAGAAGCCGTCGGCCATCCAGCAGCGCGCCGTGAAGCCAATTCTCCTCGGACACGATTGCATTGCCCAGGCCCAGTCCGGTACGTCCACAGCATAATCCATACACATCAGCTGATAGATGGTGTGTGGAATCGCACTGTGTGAAAAAAGAAGATCGTGTGGCTAACAATCTTTTCCCGCTTTCTCAACTGTGACAACAGGTACCGGTAAGACCGCCACGTTCACCGTGTCGATCTTGCAGAAGATTGACATCGCGCTCAAGGAGACGCAGGCGCTGATCCTCGCGCCAACCCGTGAGCTCGCGCAGCAGATCGTCAAGGTCATCGTCGCCATCGGTGACTACATGTCCGTGCAGGTGCACGCCTGTGTCGGCGGTACCGCCGTGCGTGATGACATCCGCACCCTCCAGCAGGGCGTGCACATCGTCGTGGGTACCCCAGGCCGTGTCGGTGACATGATCAACCGTCGCGCGCTCCGCACCGATGAGGTGAAGCTCTTTGTGCTCGATGAAGCCGATGAGATGCTCTCGCGTGGTTTCAAGGACCAGATCTACGAAGTCTTCCGTTTCCTTCCGGAGAAGGTGCAGGTGGCTCTGTTCTCGGCCACCATGCCGCTCGATGTGATGGAGGTGACCCACAGCTTCATGCGCGACCCAATCCGCATCCTCGTCAAGCGCGACGAACTCACGCTTGAAGGTATCAAGCAGTTCTTCATTGCGATCGACCGCGAGGAGTGGAAGTTCGACACGCTCTGCGACCTGTACGAGACGCTGACGATCACGCAGGCCATTATTTACTGCAACACGCGCCGAAAGGTCGACTGGTTGACCGAGAAGATGCAGTCGAAGGACTTCACGGTCTCGGCCATGCACGGTGACATGGAGCAGCGCGAGCGTGACATCATCATGCGCGAGTTCCGTTCGGGCTCGTCGCGTGTGCTCATCACCACGGACTTGCTTGCGCGTGGTATCGACGTGCAGCAGGTGTCGCTCGTGATCAACTACGACCTGCCGACGAACCGTGAGAACTACATCCACCGTATCGGTCGCTCGGGCCGTTTCGGTCGCAAGGGTGTCGCGATCAACTTCTTGACCCACAACGACGTGCGATACTTGCGCGATATCGAACAGTTCTACAACACGCAGATCGATGAGATGCCGATGAACGTTGCGGATCTTATTTAAGAGCCTGGGCGAGAAGAGGAAGCAGAGGAAGAATCAGTCAGAGTCAGTCGCTGTGTGCACGCGGCTGCTGCGTCGTTCGAGCAACTCAGTGAAGGTCTTGGGCCGGCGTGAGCTGTGAGAGAGGCGAGCGCTTGCGCGCGACGGAGAATACAGGAAAGAGCGGATGAACGAGAGAGATACGCGTGGTGGTAGACAGTAGGTAGGGAGCGAAGGGCCGTTTGGCTCGGAGCTGTTTGCTTCTCTGTTTGCTGCCACGTAGTCTCCCCGACTCCGTTGTTTGGTTTGCGAGAATAAATTCATTTTTTGGTCAGTCGTGTGTTTTGTTGGCATGGCATCGTGGTGATCGCATTTCCACTCAAGTCATCACTTGGTGATGTGGATGGATGGTAGTTGAGCGCATGCGCGTCTTGAATGCGTAAACGGATGAGTGCCCTCTACTGAGTACACATGGAGAAATGAAAGACATCGCTCCGCTTTGCTGCCGACTATAGACAGCAATAATAACCTGAATGCGCTACTGACCGCGCTACGTTTGCTGATCGCTCGAGCCTCCCCGCGTAAATGCCATCGGTGGTGGATGTCCTTGCGCCCTCCTGACGAAGAGATGAAGAATATTGATGGCTGCATTCACGTTGCGGTCCCAGACGCTGCGAGGACATGCGTTGTTGGTACAAACGCGC
>JAADXK010001134.1:0-10939 GCA_023337805.1 Globisporangium barbulae | reverse complement strand
TTTTAAGATTCCTTTGTTTTTCAGTTTAATTCAAGTTTACAGATCTTTTTTGTATGTTATTATACACAATATGTATAGCTGGTGGCGTCTGAAAATGATTGCCAGCGATACATTTTTTTAAAATATGGGTGCGGACGGACTGTACGCAGTAGTTTTTGAAAAATTGATAAAAACTACGATTTCTAAACTTTTGGCGGGCACTATGTGGAAAAATGGGTCTTGACGCGAAAAATGCGCCATCGCACAGCAAGTTGAAGCAAATTACCGGTATCTACCGGTCCATTACCGTTTTTAGCGGAAACGCTGTGATGAACGCCAAGGACTCTTGGTCGCAATCCAACATCCATCATCACGCCATTTCCAACTGAAGCACCAGAGACGCAACCGAACGCCGAAGATGTGGTCCCGCGACTTCCTGCGCGTACTGCAGGGCGCCGGCAAGGTGGCGGAGCAGATCTCCCGCACGCAGGGGCCTGACGTCGCCACCGCCACGAACCGCCTGACGAAGCATGCCGCCGAGCTCGCGCGTCTCGGCCCGTACCTCTTCGAGTCGACGAGCAACGTGCAGCACGTCCATGGCGCAGAGGCGGCGAGCGAGCAGCAGTTCCAGCAGCAGTATGAGGCACCTCCTGCTGCTTATACACCACCAGCAGCAGCGCCAGCATCCCCAGCAACCCCAGAGTTTACGCAGGACACGGTGGTGCAGCGCGAGGCGCAAGCGGCTGCACACATGGAGAAGGATCTGGCGTCGAAGTTGCCATCGGGAGCGGCATTTGAAGAAGTGATTGAGTACAAGGAGCCAATGCAATCGTCCGCACCGCCAGCAGCAGAGCCAAAGAGTGTGTTCCAGACTGTGCAGGATGTGCTCAAACATCAGCACCCGCTACAGCATCAGCAACCACAGCAGGTACCGCCGCCGCCTGTAATGCCCGCGCCGTTCACGCAGGAGGAGCAGCCAAACCGCGCGTGGAAGGAGAAGCATGTGCCGTCGTCGCCGCTGTCGCGCATTCTCGGGTTCGGCAGCCTCGCGGCGAAGCTCGCGGTCGGCACGGCGACGGAGATCGTGCGCAGCGGCGGTAAGGGCGGTACCTACAGCGCGCTCATTTCGGACTCGAACGTCGAGAAGCTCGCCGAGACGCTCTGCACGATGCGCGGCGCTGCGCTGAAGCTCGGGCAGATGCTCAGCATCCAGGACGAGAACATGATCCCGTCCAAGCTCGCGGACGCGCTCGACCGCGTGCGTCAAAAGTGAGTCAACATGCCGTTGCTCTATCAGTGGTTCTAACGCATTTCAGTACTAACTTGAAGCTCTGTTTGTATTGATAAACCTATAGCGCCCACGTGATGCCAAAGGCACAGCTCCACGAGCAACTGTCCAAGGAGCTGGGCGACAGCTGGCGCGAACACTTTCGGGAGTTCGACGACGTGCCGATCGCCGCGGCGTCGATCGGCCAGGTGCACCGCGCGACGCTGCTCAGCGGCGAGCGCGTGGCGATCAAGATTCAGTACCCAGGCGTGGCCGACAGCATCGAGAGCGACCTGTTGAACCTCAAGCGCCTCGTGACGTACACGAACATCCTGCCGCGCGGTTTGTACATTGACGAGATCATCCGCGTGGGCCAGGAGGAGCTCACGGCCGAGTGCAACTACGAGGCCGAGGCTGAGAACCAGGAGCGCTTCCGCAAGCTCATCCGCGAGAGCGGCATGAGCGACGCATACATCGTGCCGCGTGTGTACAGCGAGTTCAGCACGGCGCGCGTGCTCACGACGGAGCTCATCTCGGGCGTGGCGGTCGACAAGGTCGTGAATCTGTCACAGGACGTGCGCAACAGCATCTCGCGCCGCATCTTGGAGCTCACGATTCGCGAACTCTTTGATTGGCGCTTCATGCAGACGGACCCGAACTGGAGCAACTTTATGTACAACGCGTCGACCGACAAGATCGGGCTCATCGACTTTGGCGCGGCCCGCGACTTCGACAAGAGCTTTGTTGACCAGTACTTCAACATCGTGTGGGCAGCGGCCAACGGCGACGAGGCCACGATGAAGGAGTACTCGATCAAGATGCACTTCCTCACAGGCGACGAGTCGCCGGCCATGATGCGCGCGCACATGGCCGCCGGTAACGTCGTGGGCGAGCCCTTCCGGTCGCACGAGCCCTTTGATTTCCACAAGAGCGAGCTCACGAAGCGCCTGGCGCAGCACACGGAGACGTTCATGCAGGGCCGGCTGACGCCGCCGCCGCAGGAGGCGTACTCGCTGCACCGCAAGCTTGCAGGTGCATTCCTCATGTGCATCAAGCTGCGTGCCGTCGTGCCCTGCCGCGATGTGCTCGAGCAGGTCCACGCCAAGTACGTGCTAGAGAAGCAGCAGGAGGACAAGAACGGCAGCAAGTAAGAGTTGTTGCGCAGTTTATAGACGGCACTCACAGATTAAACAAGGATGCAAGCAAGCAAGAAACAAGTAAATGAACAAGCACAAGTGACCGTATGATGGTACAATGTGGTGCAATGGTGCATTGCGGGGTCGTGTTCGTTATTGTGGTGGTGGGGTGTGTGTACGTCTACATGGAGGGGCTGGCTTAACCATAAAATAGTGGGTGGTGTTGTCTATCTATTGAGGGTGGGCTTGTGTCTTGCTCACTTGTGCAGGCCGATCATGACGGCGTACTGGCAGATGAAGCGCATGAAGCGGTTGCGGCACTCGCGCAGCTGGTCCTGCATGTCCACAAGCGCAAAGTGCGCGTAGTGCGCGCGGCACAAGTACTGCATCATCGCGGCCATCTGCTGCACCATCTCGCGGATCTGGCGCACCGTCACGTCCTGCGCGGCCGCGAGGAGCTGCTCGTGACGCGCCAGCATGCTCGCGAAACCGCGCGCCGTCGCCGCGTCACACGCAAGGTCCGCGCAGAGGTCGGCGGCGACCATGACCATGAGCTCGAGCTCCTCACGCAGCAGCGTGGCCTCCTCGAGCATCTCCTCGTACTCGAGCTCCGACCACGTGCGGCGCGCGCGCTTCTCGACCACGTCGTCCGCGATCACCTTGCGCTTGCGCGTCGGGGTTGCTGCTGCTGTTGCGCACGATGCGGTTGCTGAGGTTGGTGACGTGTAGAACGCGGCGGGCGTGAGCATGTGCATCTTGGGCAGGCTGCGCTTTTCAATCATCAGCATGTTGGTGGTTGACTTGTGCGCTTGAGGAGTTGTTGGATTATAAATAGCAAGGAGGCGTCGTGCGCAAGCTCGCTCGCTTGTTTCTTGCTTGCTTGTTTGTTTGTCTTGCAAGAGAATTCGCTACTAACATGAACTAACGCGCCGTCTGGTCAAGCGCCAAAAATTGCATCTTTTTTCTGCGTTCTGACTTCTGCCCAGCAGCGACACTCAAAATTTGTGCTGACTTGGACTTTGTATCGCCGTGCGCGCTTGTTGAGCCAAGAAACAGACGGCTCCTTGCGGCGCCGAAAATTTTGGGCTTGAGGATGTTCTTTCCCGAACATCTGGCCGACCGACCGACCGCTTTTTGTATCGACGTTTGTATCGGGTCTCGTTTTTTTTGGTGAGATCACGCGCCGCATTAGTGAGATTTCGCAGTTTGTCAAATCAAGATCCAGACGAAAAAATGGCTACTGACAGAGATACTTTTCTGTTCTTGACCGGGAAATTACTCCTTGAAATCCAGAAGCCACACCACCACCTGCTCTTGCAACCTTCGTCGCCCTCGGCGGTTGATGACGTCGCGCGCTCGCCGCGGAGCTTCGAGGAGCTGCAGTGCGGGAGCCTGAGCCTCGCGCGCAGCGTCGAAGAGTTCAACGCGATCATCGACGCAGACATGAGCCGCGAGTACTGTTAAGAGACCGCGTTAGCGAGTGAAGAGAACCCGTCGCTGCTGCAGCTCGCTGGCGCACTCTTCTTCGAGAGCTCGTATATTGCAAGCGTCAGTGCGAATGCAGACACGTCGCCCAACAGCATCGCCATCAAGTACGGCTGGACGCCCTTCGACGCCGGCGAGTTCCAGTTCGCGAGCATTGAGCGGGACGACGCCCGACTTCGCCGCCGCCTGCCTGCCTGTGCGCGTTTGTCTTGTGTGTGGCCCGTCCCTCTGTCGTCACCGCCGTAGAGTCCCCGCATGTGTGTGTGTCTTTCTATGTCTCTTGCTGCGGCAACCAGCAGCGCGATATGAGCCACTTCTTCGGCGATACTGACTAGGATGCGATGGCGACTTGATTCCAAAGTTCAGTACCGTGCGTCAACAAGCACCTCCAACCATTTCCGAGACGAACTCAGTCGATTTGCGGGTTGGCTTTTTGTGGCGGTGTCGATGGCTAAACTTGTCATGTTTGTTTGTCAGAAATCAAACAAGCAAGAGTTGCAAGCTGATGGCTGGTCTGCTTGCTGTCGTTTGTGTGGATCGCGTCTATTCAAAATGTCCTGCGTTTGTTGTGCACCCACCCCATGCAGTATCCTTGCTCTATGATCTCGGACTTCTTGGTTTTTTGCTCTGCTTGCCCTTGCGCGTCACGAGCGGCTTGCCCTGCAGCAGGATCTCGAGCGCCCTGCGGTTCAGGCAGCTGCCCGCGCGCGACGTGTCGAGCGACAACTGGCGCTCGCCCACGAGGAACTTGTACCCGTCCTTGCCGTCGTGTTTGACCAGCTTGATGTCTGCCAGCCATTGTAAATGTCAGCAGCCACCAGAATGAAATATTACTATGACGAGCTAGCAACCACCACCTCATGTCTGATCAGTACGCACCGGAGGGCTCGACGCTAAACGTCTGCTTGCGCACGGCGCCCAGCACGGAAATGCGCACAAACTCGTCTGCAAGCAAGAAGTAGGACGCAATCTCATATTGGTTTAGGCAAGTGTCCCAATTAGAGCACAAGAAGACTAGGACATTGTCCTACACGTGCCTCGATGAAAACTTAACACACATCGGACGCACCTTTGTCGCCAATGCTGCGATACGAGACGATGTCTGTGACGACGCGGTCGCAGAGCATCTTTGCGCCAAAGAACACGCACGCCGACGCACTGGAGATCGCGCCGCCGACCGCCGCTATCTGTTCGCAAATGAAGACGAATATAAGCCTCTAGGACACCTAAATTAGGACACTGAGCACACACCTCGTAGATGTCGGCCGCTGGGTCTGCGCGGGCGACCATGTTGGCGCTGAAGAGCAGCGCGCAGTACATCTGCGCGGCGCTCGCCTTGCCCAGCCAGCCGAGCCAGCGCGCGCCGCCGTTCACCACGATCGGCGTCTCGTGCACGCGCTTGTTGCTCGGAGGTGCGCTAACAGGATACAACATACATACGCACACACAGCAAGAGATGAGTGCGTGGCAAGTGTTACAATCAATACGTCATCGTGTTTTTGCAGAGAGCAAGGGCTCACCTTGCGCCGGATTGCGCGCTGAAGGCTCGTTGCGCGCCAGTTGCGGACGCAAACGCAGACGACGGATAGTAAGAGACTACTGCCAATCTGAAGAAGCTCGTGGCGTCTGGCTGCGCCTGCGCGCGGAGCCCAGCGCTGGCCGCGCGCTTGAGCAGCATGTTCGCACGCGGCATCGCCATTCTGTCTTTGATGAGGACTTGCAAAACCTGAAAACCAGCCAGCAAGCGCACGTCTTTCTGTACCTTTTTATATTACGTTCATAAAAAAAATGCTTTGAAATCGAATCTAGTAAGCATATGACCCCTTTATTATCAATTCACTCTGCCAATAAAACTACGTCTTATCAGAGGTTGATCATCATTTCCCTTTCATATTCGATCGAAAGTCGACAGCAAGTTCGAGAGGGTCTTGACGAAATGGACGTTCAACGCAAAACCCAAACAGCAACATGGCGCGATGGCCGCGAACCTCGACGTCCTCTGCCTCTGCTGCTGCTTCGTCTGCGCGTAGCTTCTCGTGGTGGTGGTGGCTGCTGCCGTTGCCCGTCGCTAGCGCCTTCAAGCGCCTGCTGCTGCGCCTCATGGCGCTCTGGCTCAACAGTCCGCTGCGTCGCCTGCGCCTCGGCAACCGCCCTGTGTTCCTGCGTCTCAGCAGAAATGAAGACAACGACGCCGACGGCGAGCGCGATTACGACATGAGCAGCTACGACGAACACGAACAATACAGCAGTGCAGTATCAGCAGATAGAGTGGGTGTGACGATACCAGCGATTACAGGTGCACTGGGGCTCGTGAACGTGGGCAACACGTGCTTCGTGAATGCCATTCTGCAGTGTCTGGCGGTGCTGCCGGCGTTCCACGCGCGCGTCGAGCAGGAGATTGAGGCGCTCCAATCTCTACAAGGTGAACTTGACAAGGAAGATGACAGCGTTGGAGAGCGGCAGCTTGTGCGATTACATGCAGCGAAGGCGCTGTTGGCGCTGCTGAAGACACTCACGCCCGTGTCGTCGCTTGAGGCTGCGGCTGAGTGTACTTACAGTCACGACGACGATCGTAGTAGTGACCAAGACAAAGAAGAGGAAAATGAGCAGCTGGAGTACGGTAGCAGACAAAGCTCGCTAAAGCGACGGCGGCGTGACGGCAGTAGAGAGCAGCAGATGAATGGCTTTGCAGGAAAGCCTCCAGCAGTGCGTCGATTGGACCGCGAGACGGTGACTACGCAGGTGCGTGCGTTCCTTGATGCGATGAGGAAGTGCACGGATCTCCTCTCAGCACGCGACCAGCACCAGGAGCAGCAGGACGCAGAGGTACGCTATCGGACAGTACCGTTTAGGTCTCCTTGTTGTTGTTGCCTGGACTTTGAATGTGTGTGTGAAGAAGCAGTAACGATCACGTATATTCTGTCTTGCTTCACTAGGAGTTCCTGTCGTTCTTGCTGGAAATGCTGCACGAATTGACGCGCCCACTGCGCTGCGCCTCGTCTTCGTCTTCGCTACCGCCTTTCAGTGAAAAGGAGGAAGAGTATTTTCGTCTCGGAGAAGAGTTTTACGCGCGCGAGCTCAAGAAGTGCAAGCCGCTGGACCCGCGCTCGTACACGGACGTCGTGGGTACGTTGTGCATGTACCGTCTTTCTTGCTATGTTGAATGCGTCGTTGGAAACTAACTCCTGTTGGCACGTGCTGAACTTGTGGAGCGCAGCGGGGCTGGGTGATTTGCGGTGGCAGCGCTTCCTGAAACAGAACGACTCGGTGGTGACCGACCTCTTCGTGGGCCAGATCGTGCGTGGCTCCCAGTGCTGCAGCTGCGCGAACCTCACGTGTCTGCACCAAGAGCTACGGTAAGGGCTCGTCATCTTGAACTACTTGCTCTGCTTTTGTATGCTCACACTGGTAATCTTCATGCATGGTGCTCCGTGAACAGCGTTCTTTCGCTCAGTATCAATGCGAGTGCACCCTCCCAGTCGCTCGCGAGCTGCCTGGAGGCGCACCGCCACGCCGAGCACCTCGTGGACGACAACCGCGTGTTCTGCGAGGGCTACTGCCACATGAAGACCAGTCGCGTGACGCAAGTGCTCTTCCAGAAAGCGCCACCGGTGCTCGTGATCCAGCTGCAGCGCTTCAAGCAGTCAGTCGGCTGGGGACTGCAGCTCGAGAAGGTCAGCACGCCTGTGAGCTTCCCCGCTGGTCCTGCTGCTGGTGGCGATGGCGGCGACCTGCTGGATCTCACGGAGAACATGTTTGTGCGCAACGAGGCACAGCACGTGCGCTACAAGCTCGTCGCCGTGTGTGCCCACGTGGGGGAATCGATCGACTCGGGGCACTACGTGGCGTACGTGAACCACCAGCAGGAGCGAGCCACCGATTTAGTCAACAGCAGGAGGGCAGTGCAGTGGCTCCGCATGGACGATGACGTCGTGACGGCGCTGGACGAAGACCGATTTCGAGAAGAGACGTTGTCGAGCGCGTACATTCTCTTCTACACGCGCGTTACAAGCTGAAGAGATCAAACGTCAATGAAGCAACGTAAGGCAAGAGGACACACACATAGACGAAATGGATGAGTTTTGATATTTGCTTTGGTTGACAAGAACGAGCGCGTGAGAGAAGGAAAATGAATGGACGAGTGTCCAGCAGATAACTCGCTGACTGGTTGACTTGCACGCACGGAAGGAAGGAGTGGACGGACAGACAACTTCGATCCTCCCAGTTTACGACGCGGACGTGTAGAAGTGGAACTGGTGGTAGTAGTTCATCACGCTGGTCGACGCGAAGCGTACCACGCGGCCCACGACCGGGACGTAGTCGAGCACATCGCACGCCTGAGACGAACAGAAACAGCAACATGGCAATAGAAGACAGACAAGCCAGTCAGCAAACCAGCGCAACACATACGTAACAATCACATGATCAACAGTCTTCGTACCTTGCCGGTCACTGGCTGTGTCACCGACGCAAACACTGGATCGCGCAGGAAGTACAGGAGCAGCGCCATCTAGAGGATTCACAGAGCGAGTTAGAATTCGAGATCACAACTTCATCATCGACAGATCTTCAGCTCGATAGAAGCGTACCTTTCTCGCCGCGAGCTCGTCCTTCACCTTCTGGCTCGGCTTCTCCGCAGACTTGGCCTCCTTGTCGGTAGGCTTGAGAGCGGCGTTCGACATCCACAGTCTACAATGTCGTTGTCACAGCAAACCAGTTAGTCCTCGCAATGTTGGCTTGAGAGAGTGCACGAATCGACATAGAAAGCAAAAACATACCCGGAGATCTCCATGAGGAAGGACACTAGGACCGGCGTCCACGACTTCTCCGTGCGGCGGATGCGCAAGAGTGCGTACGCGACAGGGCGAAGGATGTGGAGCACTTCGCCGCCGAGAAGCAGCTCTTCGCGAGGCACGCCCTGGATCACAGCAGCAGGGTCCTGTTGACAGACAACAAGCGATGTACAAGTGTGAGATCCCCATGAGAAGCGATCCTCGCTTGACTAGAGATCGCACTGCTCGTTACCTCGAACGTGACCGTGTTTGGCGCCTGTGTGGCACCAGTAGCTTCCTCTGGCACTGGTTCTTCAGCTGTCGTGTCATACAATGAAGGGTCGAGAGCATATAAATGGTTAGTGAAGCCGTGACAGGAATTAATGAGCAAGTTACGAACATGTACGCACTCTTCTTCGCAGCAAAGGTCTTGCCCGTGCGAGAGCCGCGCTTCTCAGCCGAGTTCTTCTTGAAGCGCGCGAACGCAGATGGCTGCGGCGACGTCTCCACGCCCTTGTACTGTTATGCGCACATTCACATTCAGTCCATTGCATAAGAAGCCGACAAACACAGCCATTGAAACAGCGAGTAAACCAAAGGAAACGTACCTTTCCGCCCTTGATGAGTAGCGACTTGCGTGACTGCAGGAGCAGAATCAGTCGAAGCACGCTCTTGACAACCTCAATCCAAACGATCTATCAACACGACAAAGCATCACGACAGTCGCACAGAGTTAGCATATGACAAGGATCCAGGGCTTCTTTGCAACAGCTTGCTGCTGAGGTCGTACCACTCGCCACTTGCCAACTTCTCCGCCAATCTTGCGCGCGAGCACTTCCGAGAGCACCTGCGTGTGCGTGATGAGCGACAGCGGCACGCGAACCATGCGTGTGAGTCTGTTGGTGCAACCAAATCGCAGAACGAACGGTGAGAATCGGTACAGCAACGCACGCAAAAGGCACAGACAAACGTACTGCTCGACAGCGCTGGGCGGCTTGTCGTCGGGGCTCTTGGTCGACTTGTACAGGATGTAGTCGTGGTACAAGTGCAGCAGACCCACGAGCGAGTACCCGCACTGGGTCGCGATCTCCGGCTCGACCGCTTTTTTCTACAATCGCCAGCAAGATGAACACCAGCCGAATCAAAAGTCAGTCCACAAGCCTGCACATGCATAGCAGCACGCCATCCACAGGCAGCACCACACACAAGTAACGCACGCACCGGCACGAGCTGCGGGGCGATGTAGAGCATCGTTTCGAGGTTGCGCGCGATGCCCGTGTGCGCCGTGACCCAGTTCTCGTACTGCGCGAAGAGCGCCGTGGACTTGTGCACGGACGCCACGACGGCCTTCTCCACCAGCGGTGCCGCGGTCTGGAGCGCCACGGTTTCGACCACGGTGTCCATGGCCTGGATGGTAGCGGGCGACACGACGTCCACGAGCACGGCTTCTTCGTCGGAGGGCGACATCTTCAATGCAAGCGTTCTGGCGTGTTGTAGATTTGGGGAATGAGCTTTTGAGTGATAAGCGCGCGGGCGGTCTCTGCGACGTGAGACTTGGAATTTGTATGCCTGTCTGTGCCTTTTAGCAGCTGCTAAGAGGTCCGGTGGACCTGGCAGTTTGAAGAGGGAATAGAACAACCAACCGGGTGTGTACCACTTGCGAAACAATGGCAAATGCTTGTTTGTGAAAGAAATGAGTAAACCTCTTACTCATTACCAGAGATCCTTGAAGATCGAAAACGAGGGACGCGAGGGACACTGTTGACATGATAATAGGTGTAATTTGAAAATCAATACCTTGCTAAGCAGATAAATTATTAAATTTGATGATACAGTGCACGTCAAAAAGTTAAGGACAGCAAAAAATTGAATTATGTGGATTTTTTTGAGTTTTGTTTGCGGACGAGCTTTTTTAGTATGTTAGAGAGCGTCGTTAGAACAATCTCGTGTTGAAATCGCAGCTCGATTTGACTTAGAGCCACAGGAACAGCAGATATAAGTTTATAGAGGACGACAAAATGATAGGGATAGTGCAAGATCCAGCCATTTGGGGGCGAATGCGTGGTGTTTATTGCTCGTAAAGCATTACACCGACTGCCTAATAAGCAATCTTGGTTCTTTTGCTTCTAACAACTGCCAAACATCGGGCAAACATCGAGTTTGTAAGCTTCTGAAGTAGATCATCCGAGATCTCGTCCCAGACGAGTTGAATCGCAACTTTGAGCTCTGTAGTTAAAGAATACTGGCGCGCGTTCTTGTATACACGACGCGCCATGATACTCCAAAGGTTCTCAATCGGA
>JAADXK010001133.1:0-10940 GCA_023337805.1 Globisporangium barbulae | reverse complement strand
GCTTGTAGAGAGTATTGAAAAGCTGCGTGTTGGCGCACCAGCACCCGGTCAACTTCTTAATCAACTGTGATCAAAAACAGCACCATTGTCTTTTTTAACAAATCAAAATTGGATTCGTTTCAGAGCAGTTCAACTCTCATATTATCTCCTTTTTTTATACCTGCAAACTCTCAATATCCTCTATGAATAGATATTTTGTGGACGATTTTTCATGTATCATAATGGGGGGGAGGACTGTAATCTGTAATTATGACCAATGGAAGAAGCCGCCTTGCAGGCTGGCGCTCGCCGTCATAAGTACGTAGCTTGTGGGAAAATCGTAAAGGGCACGAACTTCTGGTTCGGCCTTAAAGTAATTGCGTGAACTGTTCGTCAAGGAGTTGGGTTACTGCGGTGTAACCCAACGCGTGTACCCCGTTACAACACTGGTACAATCTACAGGAAATTTTGTCTGGACCGAGTAGCGGCGGGTCCGCAACGAGGATAAGGATGCTTAGAGCTTGGCACACGACGTGCCGTCATAAGTGGCCAGTCCGGCCGAGAATACGCTGCACGTCCAGCTGGTCGTTGTCTCGCATGACCTCATGTGCGCAAGGCACGTCGCCTCGTCCGTCCCAAGACAGATGTGAACTGGATCACGCTCGGGTGACCGCAATTGGAACTGCAGGGCAGCGAGCGTTGTGTCGAGCTCGATCACGTCCGGAAGTGTGAATTTATCCACATCAAATTTGCTTAACGGTGAAACGAGTCACCCATGAGATCGCTGTTCCGGCTAAAGTCCACTTCCGTCGGATTTAAGCGCTTCGCCATCTTCGTTATGGTCCCTCCTTGTGAGAATTCCAAGAACACTTTTCGAGCACCATCTCCATTCCGTCCACAGCGACGCAGCTGGGAGAGGTGGCTTCAGATTTGCGCCAATGTTCTGTCTCCCAAATCTGTCAGTGCTGATTTGATATAGCAACCTGGAATGCGTCGAGCATTACCAATAGGGATCCCGACACAAGAAAGAGTTACAAGAAAGACCCTTCTTACGAGCTGTCAGCATGCCGAGTTCACATAGCAATACACGACGAGCGCGTTGTCAATAAGCGCCAAGTGTCGTGGTCTTGCGTGCAAAACGCAAACAAGATGTTTGCGTATTTTACAATGTTGAGTTCAATGAGACGCACTAAAGGATTTAAAAGCCGGTTTAGTGAGAGAAGTATTGTACTGGACGTTGTTTTTTGAATCTCGCTTCGTCAGATCAGCCAATCACAGCGGCGGTTGTCAAATGAGGGTGTTTACGGTCCAATCGTATGACGTGCAATCGTATTTACTCAAATTTTTAGAAAATTTGTTAAAAAGCAATTCGAGAATGGCAGTAGAATGTACTCTAGAAGGTCTTGGCCAGTTGACGACCTCCGAGACTCGCTCATGCTCAGCAGACTACACCAGTAGAAGCACTAGAGAGCACCAAGCAAATCCAGTCTTGAATCGCGCAGTCTCCATACTCTCTACGACCCTCAACAGTATCGGAACCCTCGGTCCTCACGACACCGAGGACTCTTCTCAGCTTCTAGATCTCTCAAAGCAGAGAAGCCTAGTTCCAGGACTGCCTTGCGGATACACTTATCCCTCGGGCTGATCAACCAAGCCAATATGCTGTCTCGGTTACTCGAGTTACGAACATGACGCACTCGCTCTCAATGGGTCAATGCTCACGGGAACCATGCTGACTCTGCGCTCGCTGGTGTCGCATTCGCATTACACTGAGACACCATGTTCAGGAGATCATATCCTCAGAACACCACAACCAACGAACAGCTCAAGTATCCAATCGATTGCGAGATGTACCGTACGTACACCGGCCAGATACACGAGTCACACAGCCGAGCGTGACACTGCTGGTTTTAGAACAAGTCGCTGCGCCATGATGGCGCTGCCGAATTGGAAAGTGAACGCAGCATGGCTCGCTATCAGCATTCGTGTAACCAGTTTTCATTTTCATTGAACGTCATGATACCCATGCCCAAAGCAATTTGCCACGTGTCTGCTCCTGTGCACGAGTACGTGCCGCTCACCAAACCAGCTGCCTGTGGTGCTTTAGCGTCGTGGAGGTGTCTCGGCGAGCTCTTTGTAAATAGCTAACGAATAAGATGCTCGCGCGTTCTTCATCAAGCCCGCCAGGTGCTGCTCAAGATCGAGTTCTTAGCGTGGCCACAAAATTGACTTGCCTGCGTGGTCCGCCACCGCGCCCTTGAGCACGAGAACAGAGCTGCTGGTGCTCTCCGTTTGCTCAGTGTTTGCCTGGTCCCGGCTTAAAACCTTGTCCTTTTTTTGGCATTATCATAAAACGAACCTAGCGTAGTGGCATACACTCTAAAAAACTTAGCGTGTTTTTGGTGCTCACGTTAGGTACGTTTTCAACGATAAAACGGGATTACGCAGCGAGATCTGAGACAAATTTTTTTTGATTGTTCATTTACAATTTGGATCTTCCTTTAAGCACACCCTCTATCGACAACCCGCTCTCGTTTCTGTGTGCGCGAACTTCAGAAACGTGAATTTTTGTGAATGTCAAAATCTAAATTTTATCATTTTTTGTCTTTTTTCTGTACCGAAAAAAGAAACATTACTCATATTGCTCCTACTGTTTTGAATTTACGCTAATGAGAGCACGTTATTGGAAAATTGCCCCATCCGCACCACCTCATTTTGTCCAATAGAGTTGCTGATTTGAAAGTGCAAACCGAATCGCGGTCCTACTCTCGCAAATTATAAAATCCGAAAATGCGCAAATAGGGAGAGAGGGCTGACTCTGCTTCACTTGCTTTCAGTATATGCGAGAAGACCAGGACCGTTCTGTTTTTCTCGCTCCATTATTTGCTTGGGATCTGCTCCCGCCCATCTGATCGACGCGCCGCCCTCGTCCTGACGACACCACCAGCGAACAAACCGAACCACACAGTTCGATTCGGCCGCACTCCCCCAGCAAGGTCTGTGCAAGAAGCACTTGCGTCCCAGTCTCTCACGCGGACGACGACGACGGCCAGTCCAACAACAAGCAGCAGCAGTAACGGTAGTAGTCAATAGCCCTCCGCCGGTCGTCCGCCACCTCTCGCTTCTTCTTCTTTCCTGTCTCGAGGAAGGAGGATCAAGAGAGAGCGCGAGCGAGCCAACTCCCCCCGCGTCCACCATTCCCGACTCGACTGACGTCGACGCCCCGCGCAGTAGCCGGCGCGGCTCGTTCTCGGCCAAGTTCGGCCGCAAGAAGTCGGCGTCTATGCTGCCAACTATGCACCCACCGCAGCTCGTGTCCAGCATGTCGCGCCGCTCGTCCATGCGCTCGGGTTCGTTCCTCTCGCGTGAGACGTCGACGGAGGAGACGTGCGCCTATGTGGACAACATGATCCACGCCATCCAGACGCAGATCAAGCGCGAGCTGGGCTTCAAGGAGATCGTCGTGGCCACTGGCGACGAGGTGCTCGACAACGGCGGCTCGAACGCGTCGTCGTCGGCTGCAACCGTCGACAGCAGTAACGGTGGCGGCATCCCGATCCCGTCCGCATCCACAACTGCATGCGCAAATAACGTGGTCGGATCCGCGACCAACTCGACCCCAAGCGGCGAGTCTCCGCAGTCGTCCTACTCGGACGACGTGCGCCAGGTCGTGGGCGACGAGCTCTGGGACAGCATGAAATCCTCGCGCCGTGGGTACCTCTACGGACTCAAGCCCAAGAGCTATGAGTCCAACGGCTCGGCCGCAAGCTGCCCCGACTGCGCCAAGGGCACCGTGTACGTCTCGCCGTACTACAAGAGTAAGAAGCGCGTGCTCGTGATCGTGCCGTACCGCGAGGCCGGCATCTGGAGTCGCAGCATCTGCATGCAGCAGACAAGCGCGAACGACAACAGCGGCGCCATGCTCTCGTACCTCAAGAAGGCGCTGGCCGAGAACTACGGCGTTGTGATCATGAACCCGGCGGCGCAGGTGTGCCACCCGAGCGCGCACGTGGAGCAGGCGTGGGACCAGCTCATCGCGCCGCTGGACAGCGACATCTTTATCATCGCGTTCTCGCGCGGCTGCCAGTACGTCAAGCATTTGCTGAACCACGACAATGGCCAGGGCATCGTGCAGGACCGCGTGAAGGCACTCGCGCTCGTAGAGCCGAGTCACTATGTGAACGAGAGCGACACGTACTTTGCGCGGCGCATTTTGGCGCGGCGTGCGGTCGCGTGGATCCTCTCGACCGAGATCGACGTGGGCAGCAAGATCCCGAAGGGCGAGGCGCGCCACGGCTGCGTCTGCATCTCGGCCGGCGTCGTGCCCATGAACGTGCAGGGCAGCAGCGGCGCCTGGGCACTGGAGATCGTCATGTCGTCGGTCTTTGGCTCGTTTGCGGCCCGCTGCGGCGAGGCCTCAGGCATCACGGTCAACGACACGAAGATCAGCTCATGCGGCATCTGTCACCGCAAGCTCGGCGTGCTCAACCGACGCATTCCGTGCTCCTGGTGCGAGGTGAAGCACTGCTCCAAGTGCTGTGAGGACAAGTTCGTGCCGAGCTTTGGCAGCTGGCGCGTCTGCTCGCTCTGCCAGAGCCTGCCGTGTCTGATCGACCCGCGCCGCAAGAACAAGAGCGCGAAGACCCACAAGAGCCCAACGAATGCCGGGAGTGAAGAGCGCCTGAGTGTGTTCATCAAGCCGCAGGGCGACGAGCCCGTGTCGCTGCGGGACTTTGAGATCATCAAGCTCATCGGTCGCGGTGCCTGTGGTCGCGTGAAGCTCGTGCGCAAGAACCACGGCTCGGACGAAGGAAGCTTCTACGCCATGAAGGCCATCCGCAAGAAGCTTGTGATCCAGCGCGGCCTCGTCGAGGCCACGAACGCCGAGCGTCGCATCCTCGACCGCACGAACCATACGTACGTGGCGGCGCTCTGCTACGCGTTCCAGAGCGAGTCGAAGCTGTATTTGCTGTCCAAGTACTGTCCTGGCGGCAACTTGTTGGACCAGATGCGGCTCGCAAGACGGTTCACGGAGGACCGCACGCGGCTGTACACGGCCGAGGTGGCGCTCGCGATCCGCCACCTGCACGAGAACAACATTATTTATCGCGACCTGAAGCTCGAGAACGTGCTCGTGGACTCGGACGGCCACGTGGCGCTTACGGACTTTGGCATGTCGAAGGAGAACATGGCTGAAGACTCACGCACCTCCACGTTCGTGGGCACGTACCAGATGATGGCCCCCGAGGTCTTCTCGGGCAAGGCGTACTCACGCGCAGTGGACTGGTGGGCGCTCGGCGTGATGGTCTACGAGATGATCGACGGCCGCACGCCGTTCAACGCCAAGACGAACAAGCTCATCAAGGAGCGCATCGTGAACGTCGACCTCAAGTTCTCGCCGCGGTTCACGGAAGATGCCAAGGACTTTGTCTCGAAGTTGCTCACGAGGAGCGAGGAGGACCGCCTTGGCTGCGGCGAGAACGGCTTTGAACACATTAAGAACCACCCGTGGTTTGGCGGTCTGGATTGGGACAAGGTCGCGCTCCGCCAGGAGACCTTTGAGGGCCAGGCGGAGCTCATGAAGAGCCACGCGAAGGAGTACAAGACGTCCGACATTTTCGACACGTACATGAACACGATTGAGGTGCCCGTGGACACCCCGGCGTCCATGAAGAGCTCGACTAGCGAGCTCTTTGGCGACTTTGCATTCAACTTCATGGACGAGAGCTCGGTGGGCGACGAACCCGAGTTTGAAGAGCCCGGGGACGACCACGAAGAGGACAATGCTGAGGACACGGAAGACAGGGACGACGTGTCCCCGGAGGTAGCGGCGCCCTCGACCACGGATGCCGAGATTGAGACGTTCCTCGTGTCGGCCGACTCGCAGTTCGACATCAGCCTGCTGCGTCCGGACCGCGCGACCGACTTTGGGCTCTCTGTGTCCTCGGCGTCGCTGAGCTCCTCGGGCTCGGGGGACGAGGTCGTGACGGTCGTGGAGACCGTGGCGGATCCAGCGCTCACGACCGTGGGCTCGTTCACGAAGCTCGCGACAGCCGAGTCCCCGACCGAGAGCAGCTCCGTGTCGCCTGTCAAGGCCAGCGACGACGGCATTGAAGTAAGCCAGCCATGAGTGAGGCTCATATGGAACCTATTCAGACCACGAGAGTCCAGACGCGTGTGCAAGAGTGAATCAGATCAGTCGGGGGCTCTCGTCCTTTCATGTAGAAGATGGATCTTAAAGACAGAAGCTTGTATACAAACAGTCCGGTTGGGTGTATTAAAGTCGCCTTCGGTTAGTCCTTATCTCATCTCAAGCCTCTCACCTCTCGGTGGTGGACTGGAAGCCGCATATCCGTCGAATCTTCTCGACACGCGCCTTCGCTAGAGCAGCCTGCTTGGCGTCCCCAGCTCTTTCGGCCGCGATCTGCACCTGAAGATGCAGGATCTCCATCGTTGGGTGCATCTGCGGCAGCCGAAGCACAGTCCACAGACTCTCGAGTGTCGCAGCTTCGCTGATCACGCGCTCCCAAGCTCGAGATGATGCCGCGTGCTTCATCTGCAGCATGCGATACGCAAACAGTAGCTCGGGGCTGCGCTCAAAGACTCGGCGGTGGCTTCTAAAGAGTTCTTCGGCCAGTTGGCTCTGAGCCTGAGGTTGAACGTGAGGCTGAGACTCACCAGGGCGCAGCTGCATGAGCTGCTTCATGACGGCCACCTCCTCTTGGGCTTCTTCTGGAGTCAATGGTTGGGTCTGAGGCTCGTGTTCGCACCGCCAGCATCCACAAACGAAGCCAAAGCCGTCCAATAGCGCCTCCTGGCGCCTCGGCGTCGATTGGAAGAGCTCAATGTATGCGTATTCGACCGCTTGGCCCCATTTAATCTCCCGGATCGCGTGGAAGCTCAGCGTCCGCGAACGCATGTCAAAGCTCGGGACGACATTCGGCAGACACGAGTGGTTGAGTGCCATGGCGGCCTCAGGGAACATGCCCACGCCCACAGTGACCATTCCATTGAGACAGAGCGGATGCGCATTGCTCTGGACGCGCTCCAGCGTCTCCTGCACGTGGGCGAGCGTGGGGACCTGGTGGATCCCACTGCTGGTGATGCCCGCAACCAGGAAGCCGGCGACCTGAGCCAGCACTCGCTGGTTCTTGGCTGCACCACTTTTACTGTTGGTCACGAGCCTGGCCAACGGCGCTGTCGACCGCACAAAGCTCTCCATGCTCAGCGCCGCGAGCGCCAGTCGCACCGTCTCCATGTCGATCCCCACAGCTTCCCACTCGCTCTTGAACTGCTTCATCCTGGCTCTGTTGTCAGGATTGCCGTTGTTATTATCGTTGAGCTGCGCGAGCGTGTGGCACTGGAAGTCGTGGAGCACCTCGTCCGCGTCGTGGCAGTCGCGCGAGCAGTAGAGCGCGAACTCACAAGCGCCGCACTGGAACGCCTTCTTACTCAGCACTGCAAAGCACCAGTGGCAGCGCTTGCGCACGAGCTGCTGCTTGACCACCACCGCGAATGCCGTGGCCCTGAGGGCGCACTCGCCCGCGGCGATGCGTTGCTTGGCGACCGTGAAGCGCCCGAGCGCCGGGCTCGTCCAGAGCTCAATGCGGTCCTCGTTCTCGGCCTCAAACGGCTGATTGTGCGGCCCGCGGCCTAGCAGTGCGTTCGCATTGGCTGCTTTACGGACGAATGTGATGTCGCGCGCGTCGAACCACTGCGAGTGCGCAGTGGCGTTTGTTGGACAGCGCCACTCGAGATGCAGCAGACCGGCGTCGCTCTTCATCTGCAGCACGCGTACGGGTAGCACCGATGGCGAGCGCTCCATCACGTTTTCATCATTGCAACAGGCGGCTGGCAACAGAAGCGCGAACTTCGCAGTTACCAGCACGCATGCAGCCTTGTCTTCGTCATTCTGCTTCATGGAGCTCTGCATTTCGATTTGATTTGGTTGTCAAACTCGATTTTTCAGGACCAAAAGTCACAAGTGGAAATGTGCCACACCACTTTGACTGGAAGAAAGTATGTAGAGCATGGTGTGGTTACAAAATATTTTGTCATCATTTTGATATCCTGCATAGCTCTTCTTGTTACGTGATCCTGGAGAAACTGAACTTGGACGGCGCCGAGACGAATAGATAGGATAGACGGCTGGATGGATAGATAGGCGGCGACTGTGATCTGGGTTTAGTCACTCTCGAGACTCACGTGACGCTCAGAACCTCGTGCGAGAGCTGCTGGACGACATCCGACGCGGGGCGGTCGCCACCGACGCGTCCTTAGCACCATTGCCCTCGAGCTGCATCCGGCCGGCGTCCGCAAGTCGACTGGTCGACGACAACGTCGAGTTAACGAGCTTGCCATTGCGGAACTCCTCCGTGACGGTCTCGGCGCGGCCGTTCGCGTCCACGGTCGTCGTGGTCTTCTTCGTCACGACGTGGCCGTTGCGGTCCGTGAACGACGACGAGCTCATACTAGACGAGAAACCTCCACCACCACCGAAGGAGCCAAAGTCCGCAAAGCCGCCCATCCCTATGCCCATGCCGCCGCCCATTCCCATGCTCATACCGCCGCCACTGAAGAACGAGTCCATCATCATGCTGCCGAGGCTGCCACCGCGCATGTCCATGCCAAAGCCCATACCCATGCCGCCCATCGGATCCCACTCGTTCGCATTGCGATTGGCACGGCTCTGGCGACGACCACCTCCACCTCTACCACCGTTAAAGAGCTCTTCGAACGGATTCATTCCGCCAAAGAACGCATCAAAGATGTCGCGAGCGTGCCGCGCCGAGAAGCCCGCGTGTCCATCAAAGCCACCAAAGCTAAAGCCGTAAGGGTCAGCTGGATAGAACCCTTCGCCGCTGGAACTCGCACTGCCGTTGCCACCACCGAGCCCCGCTTTTCCATAGCGCTCGTAGACTGTACGCTGCTCAGCGTTGCTCAGCACGGCGTACGCTTCACCGATCTTCTTGAAGTACTCCTCGGCCTTGGGGTGCGTGCGGTTCTTGTCGGGATGCCAGAGCACGGCTAGGCGCCGGTACGCCTTCTTCACGTCGCCGTCCGTGGCGCTGCGCGCCAGTCCAAGCACCTCAAAGTAGTCCTCCGACTCCAGCTGCTCCATCGCGGTGGTCGTACTGCTGCTGTCCGGTCGCTTGGGATCTTGCTGCTGCTGTTGTTGTGGCTCGTCCAGAACTTCAACGTTGCGTCTTGTGCGCTTCTTCCTCTTACTTCTTTGCTGTTGTTGTTGTTGTTGCTGGGTCCTCTGAGGCGCTGGGTGCGTATTCTCGTCGGTCTGCTGTGGCTGCTGTCGCTTGCGTTTGCCTGTATGCGTGGGCGTCTGTGCGTCTCTTCTTCCGGTCGCCATTAGCGACGTCCTCGCTGGAGCTTTGTTGCCGTTTTGAGATCTCATCTTCATTATGCCGACCAATAATAGATGCTTAAACTATTCGATCTGCGAAATGTGACGTTTTGTATTGTCGGAGGTGGAAACATGAGAGAATATTCTCGAACGGAGTTATGAAATGCCTGATTTGTCAAGCGTGCGAATGCTGGCTGATGTCTCAGATCGAAGTTACGAAATGTTCAAGTCCGCCAAGGGACGGGCGATTGGAACCACCATGGGCACCGCCGTGGCTTTCATGGCAGCAGGCAGTGGCAGCGGCAAGGGCGACATCTTCAGCTCTCAGTAGTACAGACCAGGATCAAGGACGAGCTGCTCGGCGCTAGCAACGACTCGAGAAACGCCACGTACTTTCTTGCAGTGCTTGCGCCAAACGCCGACGCTGCCACGGCGTTCCTAGCGAATCAACCGCCAGGCGCACACCTCCTCGTCAAGGACCAAGACGACAATCTAGCGGTGTATGTAGAGTTCCGGCAGGCGGTGCGCATGATCGTGCTGGTGAAGGCGAAGGAGATGAAAAAGCAAAACGAGCCGATCGAATGGGGGCGTCCCTACCGTCCACCGCCCACATAGAAAACGCGTCAGTCTGCTACAAAGTCAACAACGTCGGCCCGTTTCCCGTGTAACCCGACTCGCATATCGGACTTGTAAGCTTCTTTCCCGAGCCTGCGCATTTAGTCAAGACGCACGTGGTCTAGAGAGTCAAGGCGACGATGACGCCAATAGGGAACGTGACCACGTGCGGCGGCGTGCTCTTCCAACTCATGGATTGCTGTGCGATGCAGCATTTCCTAGATGCATCATGGTGTCTCATGTGGTGCCTGGTGTCAACTAGATCCAGCCATTCTGCTTAATCCTTGGTTTATATGTGATGATTAAGGACATCGCGTCGAGAACTCGTTCGGCACGCACCGTATGGTGAACTTCGAGAGGTGTCGAGCGGTGGTGGCGGCTTCGTAAGGCTGGATCCAAATACTACCACAGTACTCAAACTACATATCTAAGTTTTCAGAGTTAACGTGTAGTAAGTAGATTAAGGTTTGCACTCCTGTGCATCTTGCTGTTTGCCATGAGAGAAAGATTCAACTACACTGTGGTCGAAACTTGGCTTTGAATACAGCGTAAACGCATAGACCCGGATGCCTTGGTGGCCTCAGTTGCTAACACGAGGAACAGTTATAATCCGGTGTTTTTCTCCAGGCGTTTGTCAAGCGCAGTTAGAACTCTCACGACGACGCTCGTACTCGAAATAGCTGTAGTTGTCATCAGATAGTGGAGGCAAACGCATCTGGTCCGTGCAATACACAAGAACCTACGTGTGCGACGATCTGTCGCTGACAACACCACACGCTCATATCTTATACCCATCAAGACGATGCGTGCCGTCGTGCCGCAAGTGCAGCCTCTCGCACCAAGCACGTCGCTCATCTATCAGCAAACTAGGAAGCAAACGCACCGTCGCCCATCATTGCTCAAGCTGCTCAGCCTCGTGTACCACTGGCTACTCTGGGGGTTCTTCACACTGCTCATCTTTGGCCAGGCGCTGGGAATCGTGTGGCCG
>JAADXK010001132.1:0-10947 GCA_023337805.1 Globisporangium barbulae | reverse complement strand
GTTGGCGGACGACACGATGGACGGCACGTACGTTTTTCAGCATGATAACGCGAGTATTCACTCGTCAACCGCCACCTCGAAATTTCTAAGCGATCTCGAGATACCGGTTTTGGCTTGGCCAGCGCTCTCGCCCGTCCTCAATCCAATAGAAAACCTGTGGGGTGACATGGCACGCGCTGTTTGCAGCGGAGGAAGTCAGTACAACACAGTGAGCGAGCTCAAGCAAGCCATTTTACGTGCTTGGAGAGAGCTCCCTCAATCCGGATTGATCAAGCTTGCCGGATCAATGCACGATCGCTCTATGGACGTTCTTGAGCGTAAGGGCGACAAGATAGCTTACTGAGGATAGCTAGAAACGAAAACGTGGTGGTTGGAATCTCTCATTGCGTGCGCTGAATGAAGTTTCTTGTGGTGTCCTCATAGCAATGTCCCCCTCTCAAAACTGATATTCTGCTTTTTCTCGAAAACCATTGTGCTGCTCAACAAACGGATAGCACTGCCAGAACGCGTTTTCTAAGCTTCATTCTGGCCAATTTTCAGCCTCAAACGGCGAGTATTGATAAAAAGAATTACAAAAAAATGTGTCCCCATAGCGTTGGCCAGCAGCAGTAGGGCGATATAATACGGTATATTAACCGGCAGAACCCGTTATATAATGGTCAAACATTTGTAAATACGGATATTCATATATCCGCACAATGACTTCGTTGATGAAGTGGCCCACACCGTCATAGCACAGTGGACCACATAGCTTGAAAAAACTGTTGACGCAAATCATCGTTACGACACTTGTCCAAGAAGCCAACTGAACACAGGTCGAAGCGGAGCTATTCAGCACGCGGAGCTAGAGCAGAAGGCTGTCAAGTTGTGAGTAAGGGCTCAGGGGCTGACAAACAGCGATGGGTCTCGTGAGCAGCAAGCTCATTTTCTCCATCAAGGTACGTCTTGCTTGTCCAAAGGGTCAAGTGATCACCGCGGTCGTCGACATCGACACTCACACAATGCATACTGTTGTGTTTGTTTGCTAATGATCTGTGACTATGTAGAGCAAGCGACTACTGCTGCTGTCACTCGTGGTGCTGGGTTACCATGCGATGCCAAGTCTGCGGTGGCTCTTTCGCATTCTTCACTACAAGCTCACGGCGGAGATCCCGCAGCTGGTGTACAGCAAGACTGCGCAGAATGAAAAGCTGCTGCAGCGCTGTGTGGCGATGAGTACGTAAGACGCTGTTGGCCTTGCTACTATGTGCTCGTTGCGGTATGTGTCGATGGCGACGCTAACACTCGCTATCGCTAATCTGTTTGCTCGCTGAACAGCCAAGAAGAAGTACCACCCACTTTGGTACCTGCCCAACGGGTACGGACTTATACTCAACTTGTCATTCCTTACCTTGTATACCAACTTGTGACTTTCATGCGACTTTTTCTTCTCTCTAGACACCTGCAAACCGTGAGACTTGCTGCTGCGAACGACCAAGAGAAGCACCCAGTAGTGCAGTACGAGCGCCAGATCCTCGACATGCCCGACGGCGGGATCGTGTCTCTCGATTGGGCTCTCCCACGACGCCCCGACGGCACGATTCCGACTGTGAAGCAAGTGGACCCAGAGAAACGCACCATGTTGATCCTGCCGGGACTCACAGGCGGCAGTGGTGAGCTGTACATCCGCAGTGCGGTGCACCGTCTACTGGAGCTGGGATGGCAGGTCGTCGTGATGAACTCGCGCGGCTGTGCAGACACACCATTGAAGACAGCACACGTAAGTTCATTGGCGTAGGTTGGATGCTGCTATTGATTCATCGATGGCTGGCTTACCTCACAACAATCATGCCATGACAGTTGTTCAGCTGTGCGTACACGGATGACCTGCGCTTCGCGATTAAGTACTTTCGAGCCAAGTACAATTTCTCGAAAGAGGCGTTTATCGGCCTCGGGTACTCCATGGGCTCGAACGTGCTCGTCAAGTACCTGGGCGAGGAGCAGGAGAACGCTGGACTTACGGCGGGAATCTCCGTGGGGAACCCGTTTGACCTTGTCGCGTGCTCGAATAACTTTGGCGGGAGCTTCTTTAACCGCCTCACGTACGACAAAGCCATGAATGGGAACCTCCGAGCGCTCTTCTTCGAGAAGGTGCGTCGTCAGAAATGCGTTGGCATTGGGGTGTTGAATGATCCACAAAGCTAATTGTGTCTCTGTGTTGCCGTCTATTAGAGCAACGCCCACGAAATGTTTCAGGGCTACCCAGGACTGGACATTGCCGCCGTCAAGAATTCGAAGTCGGTGCGCGAGTTTGACCACCAGCTCACGCGCGTGACCTTCAAGTACCCGACGGTGGACCACTACTACTCGGACGCGTCGTCGATCAAGAAGCTGCCGAACGTGAAGATTCCGCTGCTGTGCGTGAACGCCAACGACGACCCGATCAGCATCGTGGTGCCCGACCGCGACCTGGTTGAAGCGAACCCGAACGTGATTCTGTGTGTGACCAAGTCGGGCGGCCACCTGGGCTTCTTCGAGAGCGGCTTCGACCCAAAGTACAAGAAATTGTCGACCTCCTCCTCAATTGCGGCTGCTAGCACGAGCGAAAAGGGGCCGAAGATGTGGTCCGTCAAGGTCGTAACGGAATACGCCGAGAGCATCCTGGCAATGGAGCTGGAGCGAAAGACCAGGCGGTCCAAGCTGTGAGCCAACGCAGCATTAGATTATGCAACATTGCTTTGAAGTTTGTTTGATTGCTCTTGGGAAATCGTGACAGTATGCATGCTGAAGATCGCGCGGTCTGCCTTGATTCAAACGTGTTGCTCTACATACAGAGAGATCTTCACATGAGAAGCTCAGCTTAGGCAGCAGTTTGCATGGCGTCTTCGTCTGGCTGGCCTACACTCATAGTGTGCGTCTCTCAATCACAACTCAAGAAGCAAAAAGGGACAAGAACCATAGCAAGACTGACTCGAAGCTGAGACTTGCAGAGCAGTGCCAGTACCGAGCATGCGTGGCACACGAGAGGCTGATCCCACAACTCCCAAGAGGTCCGAGAGGAGCGACTATATTATTTTATCCATTTGCGAATACTCGAGCCATAAATACTGGACCACTCAGTCACTGTGGACCACAAACACATGGCGCTCTTCGTCAGCTTCCTTTTTGGGACACCCACGAAAAAGCAACAGACACTCACTCATCCGCAGCAGCATGAGCGCCGCTGCATGGGACCCGCGCTGGAGTCTGCGCGCGCCGACGACGACTAGCGCCAGCACGCGCATTAGCTACGCGAGCTGGAAGCGCCGCGTGCAGGCGCTACTGGAGGCCGAAGGTGTCTGGGAGGTGGTCTCCGAGGGCGTCGTGTTCGACGAGACGTGGCCGCTGCCCAAGCAGCTCGAGTTCATCCAGAAGGACAAGCTCGGCATGCACCTGATCCTGGGCACCGTGCACGACTCGGTCGTGGCGCTGCTGTTGGAGAGCGGCAGTAGCAATGCTGATGAAAGCGATGAGTGTAACCGCTCGTGGCTCATGTTCAAGCGACTCGAGGCCGTGTTCGCGGCGCACCGCATGAAGGCCGTGCGGGTGGCGCGGCGCGAGTTCTTGGGTCTCAACTTTGTGGACTTCGCGCGAGCGTCGTCTGGTGGTAATGGTACAGGTGGTAGTGCTAGTGGTAGTAATGGAGAGTTGAGCGAGGCAGACGCGATGCAGCGCTTCGTAGACGTCGTGCAGACGAAGGGCGACGCGCTCTTCCGGTTGCGAGGCCACCAAGTGGACGGCTTGAATGGCAGCGAGTGTGACGACGAGAAGATATACCAGCTGCTGGACGCGCTGCCGGCCTCGTGGTTGGACTTCATCGCGCAAGAGTGCGAGAGCCAGGGGGACCTCACGTGGGCGAGTTTGCAGCGGAAAGTGCTGAACGAGTACACCAAGCGACATCGCGCCGACGGTTTGCGGAAACGCCTGCTTGGGGGCAGTAGTGTACCAGCAATCTCTGTCACACCAGCTGTAGCTATTGCTAGTGCGGGTAGTGATACTGGTGGTGTCGCCATGGTGTCCAGCAGAGATCCCAGAAGCAGAACGACTGGAGCACAGAGCGCCGGAGTTTCTCAGAACCAAGATGACGCCCAGAGCAGCAGCAGCCGGAACGGAGTACTTGGGTATCAGCAGCCAGGAACCTCGTTCTCTATCCCCTTGCTGGCGGCGAAGGCCGAGCCTTCTTCTGACAACCAGCAGCAGCACAATCAGGAGGACGACCACTATGATCTGCGCTCGGAAGATGATCTGGTAGTGTACGACTTCGTGGGCCAACCGCAGCAAGAGCAGCAGCCAGTTCCGTACCAACAACAACAGCAGCACCAGTCCCAGGCTTCCATGCCTTCGTACCAGTCGCACCACCAGCAGCAACAAGACCAGTACTACGACCACAACCCACGGCCAAAAGCGTTCGAGAAGTCTTATAAAAACAACGCACGGAACAACCGACGCGACGTGAACGGCCAGCAGCGCACGCCCTACAGCCGCCCACCGCCAAACACGCCCAAGGTTTGCTTCTACTGCTCCGTGCCGGGCCACACGGTGCAGCAGTGCTCGCTCAAGACCATGCACGTGGCGCAGCGCAAGCGCCAGCAGCAGCAATAAGAGAGGGTAAGTGACAATAGATGATGATGATGATCAGGATAGAAAGCGCCGCTATGCTAACACAAGGCCCCACAGCCACACCGTCATGTGAGAAATCGCACCCACTCAGTTCTTAGATCATCGCCCCATGGTTTAGTGGCAGCATCAGACTGGTCCTCTCTCTCCTCGTTTCCGTTGGTTATCTGAGTTTCAGCTCAGCTCACAGCCGGCGCTTGCCCCGATCGAGAGCTCCGGTGCTCTCCAATTCCTGAGCAGCTCCGTCCGAAGCAAAGGCTTCGGCTACCTGGTACCTGGTGCGGCAAGCCGTCCCGCTGCAGATACGCCCCATTATCACAGTGGCCCGTTCGCTCTCTTCTCGCCGCCTCTTGCCTTCATCGAAGTCAAACCTTCTCGTCTTCTCTATCCACACCATTTCTCCATAAAGAGTGCGGCTCAGATATTTATCGAGTGGATAGATACCTCTTGCTGGAATGCAGAGAGAGCCGCCTCCCATTCTCTCTGGCTACACAGACCCCGGAGCACTCGCATTCTGCTGAGCGCCCCCTGAATCTGCCAGTGTACAGAGCAGTCGCGCGCGAAATGGCCAACACCGCCGCACACAAAGCAGGTTTTCGGTTTCTCGGCCAGCACCGCCTTCCGCTGCTTGCGCGGGCGTGTGGTGTCGCTTCGGTAGTCCCCGTCGCGCTGAGATGACGGCGGTCAATTGCGCTCATGCTGCTGCTGATCTGGTGGACCGACTCACGCTTCAAACTGCGTTCGCTGCTGCTGCTGGGACTGATACGACGAAGACGGCATCACAGCCTGGTGCTGCTGCTGTTGCTGGTACGGAGTAGATTGGTGCTGCTGGTACGATGACGATTGGATTGGGGGCTGATGCTGAGTTTGCTGTTGCTGCTGCTGATACGGGGCTGACTGCTGCTGCTGTTGTCCAACGACGTGGTCGTCCGAGCGCAGGTCATAGTGATCTTCGTGCTGCTGGTTCGTCGCTTTTGGGTTTGAAATGCTGATGCTGAAGAGAGTGTGTATGATTTGAGTGCTAGGTACATATTTGCACCTTGCGTAATCGTTTGTGTGAAGCTAAGGTAAACCTGAATCATTTACGTAAATTTAATGTTTGGAGTTGTTAATATTGTAGGTGGAAGTATCACTGTTAAAGAGATCATCAATTTGCACAAGTTGAATTGATATTAAATAGGTAAATAAATCGCAAATCATGTAAAACGTCAAGATTCTATTAGGCTTCAATTTCATTTTATTTCATAATTTAGGTACTTTTGCTTCATTTCAGGGGCAGTCGATGAAAATCATCGACGTGGACGGCGGCGATAACGGGTGCGCGAATCGGTCGACGCTCCGCGAGCGAAACACTCTTGTGCCCAGACTGCCGCTGCGCTTCTGTCGTGTGCGGGCGCAGTGTGTTCGACCTGCAGATTCGCAGCTGAAGGTGCGTCCTGGCCGCCGCCCAGCGCTTCTGTTGACATTGCGACTGGTCTCAAACGCAGTGTGGAGCTTGGCCTTGAGCTTGGCTTTCACCATCTGCAGCGACCGCACAGACGACGCGAGTAGCGTGGGTGCTCTGCTCTTGTTTCTGTGGTCCATTGTGCTGCTGGCGAAGTCCTCAAAGCTTACGTGGAGCTCTTCTTCGTCTTGCGTGACGGAGCCGGAGCTGCTCGCGCTGGAGCTGAACTTCAACTTGGTGCTATTGTGAAGCTCTTCATGAGGCTTGTGGTTCAGCGAAATACCGGACAACTGAGATCCGCACGACTGCATGGCCGACACTTGATCCGCACTGAAGAGCACCACCAGATCGCGCTTCGCGGTTGGTGATGAAGAAGCTTCTGGAGCATCATGAGCGCACCGATGCGGCTGATGCTTGGGGTACGCGACGACCGCGCGGTTGCAGGCGCATTGGCATGCGTCCTGCTGCGAGCGAGCGTGGTGGGTCCACTGGGAGAGCGAGTGCCAGCGCATGAGTGAGTGAATGAGTGAGCGCTCGACTTGCAATTGAAAAGTGACCTCATCCGAGCAAAGAGGCTTGTTGGCTCCGAGCCTCTACAGCACTGAGCTCTTCGGATACACAAGCCAAGTTGATTTATTTCTCTCTCTCTTGAGCCTGACGCCACGCATAGAAAGACAGCTGAGTGAGGGAAATGGAGAGATCAGCAGCAGCGCTGGTGGATCTATCGATTCGGTATGCGGAGAATCTATTTTTTCTAGGATATTTGCTGCAAACCAAAAAAGAAATTGATTCATTGCGGAGACCCGATCTTCAGTTGCCGATCCTGTTGATCTGATCTGCGATGGTGCAAATAAATCAATGTCCTAAAGTTGACTCGACAGCAGACGCCACTCACAGCCAGGAAAACTGCCAGCAGCTTCACATATACAAGGTCAATGATTATGCCAAGCCAGCAAGATGCCTTCGTTCGCGACGACCTGAGTCGCGTGGTCCCCAAATAGTTTCTTTACGGTGTTGAGTGGCTTGGTGAACTGAACTGTCTGCCTAGAGAGCGAGCGAGCCAGCGATGGATACTGACTGGTCCCACTACCTTGAGCCTTCCGCGCGACCTGATGCGAAGTGTTCCCACCATCGACGCTACGCTGACGAGAGACATGAAGTCGCGCGCCTTGCTGCAATAACTTCGGAGTGGCCGTGAGCCTCGCGCTCATGTCCTGTTTGCTCTGAAGTAAAGGCAGCGAGTCCTTTGTGCCCAGCATTAGCAACCCATAGCACACATGCATTACGGTCTATCATGAGCACTTCTTGCTCGATACTGTGTGTGTTTGTTTGCGGTGTCACGTGTTGAGCAAGTGAGGAGCACGGGATGCGCACATAACAGAAATCATTTATGCGCGCAAGTGAGCTTGCGAGTTTCGTTTGCGCGTCTGTTTGTGTCGGGCTTGTGCGATGATGACCAGAGAGAGAGAGAGACAGGGGAGCTGCAGCAATTAATACACTCTCTGGTTCTTGTAGCGCCGTCATCAAACATTTGTGAAGTTGTTGAGGTGTGACTGTGTGGTGTGCAACTCGGCCCAACAAGTTCAGCAGTGAACACAACGACAAACCCATGCAACCGTTCAGGATCTTAACGCATCTCTAAATTAATAAGCGCTGATGGAGCTTGCAACCACCTTTCTGCCATTGCATTGCTGGATCGTCAATCAAGCGCCACGCATTCGACACAGTGCAAGGTTATGCACGTCTACTGTTTCCTGTTGCTCTTCCTTGGTTCTTGCTAGGTTGGCTTGCGCGTTGCCTGCTCAAACCGCTTGTGAGAACGAAATTAAATTAGCGATTCGGCTGGTCAGAACAGGCAGGCAGAGAGAGTCAGTGCTTTTCATCATCTCTCCGATGTTCCGATGAACAACACAACGCGGCGATTTCGTGACGACTGAACGACTGAAAATGCTGAAAAATATTGAGCGAAGCTGGATTGAAACCTATGCAAAACACACAATGTCGTTCAAAGAAGCGTCACGCGTGTCTAGAGGACTTGAGAGCGAGTAGAAGGCGCAAAACACTACAAATATATAGCTCATGAAAGACACTGTCGTCCTTTAGCTATGCTGATACTGCAAGGCTGTTAATAAATTCCCTTTGATGATCAGATGTGGCGAATGGACCAATCAAAATCACGCGCACAACTGAATCAATGTATTTTACGAGTACTTTACACGACTGCTCTTTTTTCTCCTCCCCTCTGAAATTGCAACTGATCAGCTTTGCTACAAAAAATGAAGGCGAGTGGCATAGAGTGGTTGCGTTTTGAGGGGACTGACCGTCTTCTGCGCTTGTTGGTAATTTGGTTACTTAAAAAGTGTACGAAATAGGGACTGTATAAATATATAAATTTAACAAAGTATCTAATTGTGAAACGATTATAAAGTTATGATTACCTAATAAAATTATTTGTTTAAATTAAGTTGAAGATACTATCGATTTTTACTAATTCCTTCTACACCAAATCTAGCGCGTTTTGTTTTTTGCGTCCAAAGAAGTGCCCAGTGCGCGAGGCCGCGACTGACAGGGGCAGAAGCACAAGAAGGCAGGTCAGACAGGCGGAAAGCAAGCGACGCAACCCGCACAGCACAGCACAGCACACCAAGCAAGCAAGCAATAGAGCGAGCCAACAAACCAACAAAAACAAACAAGCGCCCGCCCTCCTCCGCCTGTTTGTTTGCTCGTCGTCGTGTGTCGTTGTGCCTCCCGCCGCCGCTTGTTTATTTGCCGACTCGCGCCACTTGGCCAGCACACACCTCAGTAGCTCCCCATTAAAGAAACCCGCACACGACGATGGCGACGTCCAGGTACGGCTACCCGCTCAACTTCGACTGGAAGCACCCGTGGCCGCGTGCGCCCGTGCCAGCGAACGAGGACGAGCGCCTCGCGGAGCTCGCGCGCTACAACATCGTGGACTCGGAACCGGACGAGAAGTTCGACAAGCTCTGCCGCATTGCGTGCAAGGAGATGAAGTGCCCGATTGCGGCCGTGAGCTTCATCGACAAGCAGAAGCAGTGGTTCAAGGCCAACTCGGGGCTCACGCAGAAGCAGATCCCGCGCGACGTCGCGCTCTGCGCGCACACGATCATGCACCCCAAGCGCGCGCTCATCGTCGAGGACACGTCGCTCGACGAGCGCTTCATGAACAACCCGCTCGTCACGCGCGCCTCGGCCGTGCGCTTCTACGCCGGCGTGCCGATCACCACGCCCAGCGGCTTCTGCATCGGCTCGGTCTTCGTCTTCGACGTCAAGAGCCACCAGAACGTCGACGCCAAGATCCTGCACAAGATCGCCGCCAAGGTGCTCAAGTACATGGACGAGCGCTTCAAGGCCTCGAGTGGCGGCGGCGGTGGTAATGGCAGCTTCAGCAGCAATGTGAGCACCAGCAGCACCGGCAGTGTTGGCACCAAGCCGTCACTCGCGCGCACTGCGTCCTCCGAAGCGATCAAGCTGGCGCCAGCTGTGCCCGTGCGACCGCAGACGAGCCAGCCCGCAGGCGAGACAGTGATGCAGCACCAGGCGCCACCGCCACCAGCGGCCATAGTCGCGGCCCCTTCGGCAGTGGTGGCGGCGACGCCGATCGCGACGCCCATCGAGCAGGGCGCAATCGTGCAGGCGGGCGGCCCCGCGTCGTCCACGGCGATTGAAGTCGGTGGTCAGAAGCAGGCGGGACTGGGCAACATGGGTACGATGCTCATGAACCTACTTGCACGAACAACCGAGACACAGCAGCAGCTCGCAGCGCAGCAGGGCGTGATGTTCGAGACGTTAGGGCAGCACTCGACGCAGCTGGACTCGCTCAACACGTCCATGAGCAGTCTGGAGCAGAAGTTCGAGCAAGTGCGACTGAAGCGCGCCGCCGCCAAGGGAATGCAGTAAGCGCGTCGCCTCGCCTCGACGACCATAGAAGAAGAAGAAGACGAATCGAAGAAGCCCAGCAGCAGAGATGCGTGCGCTACCATACTATATTACCGCCTTCCGCAGCATTACCAGCAGCGCATGAGGATGCAGTGAGCGAGCGGCGGGCGGGTGCAGCGTCTCGTGCTACATTTTTTACTCCATGTTATCCCACATCCACCTCCGTCCCTCCGAAGCAGCAACCAGCATCAAGACAAGACAGACTATCCCAAACAGAAACAACACCAGCCAGCAGCGCCATGTATTCCTCCGTGTCAAAGAGTGACGAAAGAGCCACGAAGAGAAGAACGAGCGAATGAGAGCGAGCGTATCTATATAATAGCAGTGCACGAAGGAAGGAAGGAAGGAAGAAGCAGACGCGTGCAAGTCAGCATGCTAACCTGAATGGAACAATGTGGGGTCGTCGCGTGCCCATTTGAAAAACAAGATATCCAATAGTTGCTCTGTCTGCTGCATTGTCCCTGTGCTTTGGATCAGAGTTTCCATACCGGCGTGTGGTCAGCTCTGCGTTCGACAGAAGGACCTTTCTCGTTCACGCTCTCTCTCTTCGCATAGACCCATGGGCCTCAGCATGACGTCCTGATTCGTCAGCTGGCTCGTATGACGAGAGCACTTGCGTCAACTCCGATCGACGCGAAGAGCTCTCAAGCAAATCCCTTGACCTCTCTCTGAGGGAGTCAGTGAGTGAGGAACGAAGCATGTCTTGTGCATCCTCTCTTGGTCATCTCTTGGTCGCCACGTCTCGCTTTGCTTTATTTTGATTTCCTTCTACAGTCTTCCCTTGGTTAGTCAAGGGGGCACATCACCTCAAATCGGTATTCAAAAATAGAGGTTTATAAATCAAGCAATATGATCAAAATATAATGTTTTACAGGTTACGAAGCACATCCTCAAATCGCTTCTATATT
>JAADXK010001131.1:0-10951 GCA_023337805.1 Globisporangium barbulae | reverse complement strand
CCTGATGATCGGCTTGAGTGGAGTAGTCGACGGGACAGGCACGGCAACGGGAGTGATCGCCGTACACTTGGTGCTGACTGGCACACACTTGCCAACGACGTTGTACTTGACAACGCAGTCGGTGGTCGTGCTGGTGCACGTGAGCGTCAGGACAGGGGTGACCTTGTCTGGGTGCGAGTCGGCCTTCGACGCAAAGCTGAGCTCGGTAACCGTTGACATAAATGCCGATGTCGTAACGGTATCGAAGTCCTTGGCCGTGACAGCTTTGATCTTGGTCGAGTCGGCGTTGACCGACTGGTACTTCACGTTGGCGGTGATGGTAGCTGCCGACGTCTCAACGAAAGCAGTCGAGAGGATGTCCAGACGAGTACCAGCGGCACAAGTGCTAATCGCCGTGCCCTTTGTGGCTGGCTGTGTTCTTGTGTTTGCTCGTGCCCGTGACACCACGTGAACATGTGAAAGTGAACAAGGCTGCTATCACCCTCTATGGTGCTCATTTTGTGTGTTCTGGTCTTATTTCAGTAATACTGCGAGTTCTAATGCGAGAAAGGGACCGCTTACTGGCAAGTGGTGTCAACTGTCGACGTCGACTGCTGCTGCCACGATGGATTACTCGCGAGTTCGAAACGCTGAGACCAGAGCTCTTGAAATGCTGAGAGCAGAAACGTTTAGTATGCGGCTGTGCTCGTGCGCTTGCGCACAAACCAAATACACCAGCTTAGGTTGACATGTGCGCCTTGTGCATGCGTAGCTTTCAAGAAGAATCTATCAAGTGCATCTTGTCCGGCCTCTCGTTGCAAGCAAATGTTCAGGTCTTGAACAGAGTTACACTCGAGAAGGATTTGCATTGCAGAGCTGGAGCTGGATCGGATTAAGCACAGCATGCACTCGTAGCCGCGTAGAATGCGTGTCGATGTGGAAGAATCTGGCTGGTCGCGCTTAGCAGACTTGCCCACAGGTGGGCTTGAACCAGAAGCAGGTTCCGACCTTGTCGTACGAGAGCTCGTTGCTGCCTCTAGAATTAGCGCCGAGGAGGTTGGTCACTTGGGATGAACTGGCGGGGGATGTCGAGGCTGATCGTGTTGTGCAAAATAATTCGATGTAATTTTTTAAAAGGCATTCACATATCCATCCAATTGCAGTCTAAATAATATTTACTATCGTACAAATATAAGCACAAAATTAGAATTCTTTTGAACGTCATGGTGCGGCTTGTCTTTGGCAGCCGCTTCTCATTTGCCCCGTTCAATCAACAGGACGAAAGCAAGCGCTCGGCTCACACGAGCATACACGAGCATGCACTATCCACGGCATGGTGGCCCACATTGACTGACTCAGATCGATCTCGAGTATTGTCAAGTCCACGCTAGTATCCAAAGCTGTTGTGTGACGTGTTCAGGTGTTTTGGGGCACACAGAGAAAGTCCTTTTGAAGCCAGATTCCCTGCTGTTGAGTTGCCATGGATCGCGAGATGACAGTTAGCCTTGACAGCCATCACACCACCCGCCGGACCGGTGTTCACTTGTACAAGGCAGACGCTGTGCTAGAGAGACAAGATGTCGTCCGGTCTCGCACCGCGTGTGGGCGAAACAGCAGGCAGAGAGATGAAACCGCGTAGTGGAGTCAACTCCCAGCTGTTTAGCACGACGAGGAAGATCGTCAAGTGGGCACTGCACATCTTGTGGCTAAAGCTCGTTGGCTTGGCCAACAGCAGCACTGAAATCCGCCGGGAAGGAAAGCTAGGATTCAGGATCAAAAATGCCCAGCCAGCTTCGAAGCCTGGCCATAGCTCATGAAATCTTGCAACGTAATCAGCTCCCTGGAGGATTTCGCGACTTCCTGTGAAGGAAATCGAGTGCAACTCTGAGAAATCGCTACTGTGGGGTCGTAAAATTGCGACCAGTATTCTCGCAACAAAACCCTACAATGCCATCTTTTATGCCCACCACCACGCAAATCGTTCAAGAAAAAGCTCCACGTTAAAACCGCGCATATTCACTCGTTCACTCGATGATGCGATGATGGCACTGCACCTTCCTCTGACGCACGAGAAAGAGAAGCAATTCTCAATTCCGCTGTTCAGCGTGAGCGAGTGGTAGAGCGCGTTTCGGCCAGAAGCGTGTGTGCATTCTAGACACACATAAGTGGGTATTGTTCTTCTTCCGCTCGTGGCCATCGCATCCGAACGTGCGACTCGCTCTTACGCCTTTCTACGAGGAAGAAGGAAGTGATCGGCTCGGAACGACGCGAGTGTACAAGCAGCCGCTTTAACAGAGAAGATCTGTGAGCTTTGGACATCAACCGCTCCAAGCAAGACAAGAGCCATTTCATCGCCACGCATGACACGAGAAGATCGGAGACACCCCACAGACGAACAAGACGCCGAGTCGGTCACGTACATGTACGTCTCTATCATATGCAAGCTCTTGAGCGTGCTGAATGGATAGCACCACGCCACTGACTACCCAAAATGTTTCTACCCTCTTCGCGTATACAGCGGGAGTCTTGAGCGCAGCGTGATGGCGCGCTCGTCGTCGTCGTCATATCAAGGCGAACCCACCTCGAAAGGCAACAGCAGTGTGGTACCTAAGTCGTCGAACTGGTACTCTAGCCGCGTGCTGAGCACGTGGGGCGTCGTCGCGATCATCTTTCTCTACGGCTGCGGTGGCTCCATGGGCGCAGGCTCAATCATCACGGCCGGTGGCCCGCTCGTAGGCCTCGTCTCGATCGCCGTGTACCCGCTCGTGATGACCCTGCCGTACGGCTACATCATCGCCGAGCTCTGCTCCGCGTTCCCGCACGACGGCGGCTTCACGCTTTGGGTCATGCACGCCTTCGGTCCGTTCTGGGGCTTCCAGGTCGGTTACTGGTCCTGGCTCTCGGGGGCCTTGACGTGCGCGCTCGTGCCGGACATCGTGCTCAAGGTCATTCTCTACTGCGGCGACTTTACTGTCGACTCGTCCCTCGGGATGTACCTCATCAAGGCAGCGATCGCTCTCGCGCTCACGCTGCCGTCGCTTGGTGGCACCAAGTTCACATCACGTGTGTGTCTGCTCTTCCTCGCGGTTGTGCTGCTACCATTCATCGTGTTCACGATCTGGACGTTTGCGAAATTCGACTCGGCTGCAGACTTCTCGCAGGTGCGGCGCGCAATCACGAACGCCACTGACGGAAGCTCAGACGACGTGATCACCACAGGAGACGTCGACATCGACTGGTCGAGCCTTATCAACACACTGGCGTGGAAGTTTGGTGGCCTCAACATGGCGTCGCTCTTCGCAGGCGAGGTGAAGGATCCTTCGCGCGTGTTCATACGTGCAATCGCAATCACGATCGCGCTTTCGCTGATGGCGATCCTTTTGCCGCTCCTCGCCGCGATCGGCGCGCACGTGTTGCCTTGGACAGATTTTGACAGCCCGGTCATGTATATGAAGATCGCACACAAGATCGGCAGCAACTTCCTGTCTGTAATCGTGGTCTCCTCGGCGGTCGCGTCGGCCTCGGGGCGGTACATCTCGTGCTTGTACTGCACGTCTTTCCAGATCTCAGGCATGGCCGAGAACGACATGATGCCGGTGCTCTTCGCGAACAAGAACAACCGCTTCCGCACGCCGCAGTACGCCGTGCTGTGCACGTTTGCGACCGTGCTGCCCATGCAGCTGCTCTCGTTCGAGAAGGTTCTTGCGGTCTGCAACGGCTTTGCCTGTGCAGTTGAGCTCTTGATCCTCTTCACCGCCGTGAAGCTCCGACTCAAGATGCCGTACATCCCGCGACCTGTAAAGATGCCCGGCGGGATTATCGTGCTCGTGATCTCGACGCTCGGGCCAGCAACCGTATTGAGTTACATCGTCTATGATGCCCTCATCGAGGCGAGCGGGCGCTATATGAGCGTCACCGCGCTCGTGCCCGGTCTCCTTTACGGTCTCTACGACTTCTGGGATCGCCACCGAAACGGAGATCCGTTCGTGACAGCAGCTTCAGATGTAGTGATCACGCCCGCGCAGTAGATCATGAGAACGATTAGGTAGGTTCAGGTTTTCTCTTTCCGCTTTGCTAGTAGCTTATAATATGACGCTTGATTGGCTTTATGTATCTGATATGTCATTGAAAGTAACAACGTGCCATCACTTTCTACGCGTTAGCTAATGTGAATCCTTAAGGCGACAGCGTTGGTTCATTCGACGAAACGCAAGCTCCCATCCTTGCTGCCCAAACACAACATACCCAGTCGTCTACAGCACTGGTGCATGATCGTGCGTGGGTTCGATTCAAACTCCACCCGTACTCATCAAAGCATTCAGATTGAGAAATGCCATCTAGAATGGAGATCTAATTCAAATTGTTCTCATCGCAATCGATCACGATCTGATTAATTGCTCTCTGCACACTGAGCAGTAGCGTCTCTCCAATGACTGCCACTGAGCTCCATCTCAGGCTTCTTTGGCACGTTTGCATGAGAAACGTTTGCCACCCAACGCGTGGTAAGGAAGAAGAAAGCTTTTGCATCGCAGCACACTTCATCACGAGTTGCATCTCGTTAGCTCAGACTGTATTATCATGAGTAGCTTTCTCCATAGCATGTATGATCATCACCGCTCTGTAACTCTCGCGTAAACCCTGGCGATCGTATCCTGTACATTAAGCCTCGCAGCTTACTAGTCACCAGCTAATGGTGAGAGCTGGATGCAAAATGATCATTGGACATCCCAGTTCAACTTCGCTCGATGGAAATCAGGGGAGACAGCAACTGAGAAGACAGCAAATTGACCATCGGCGGCGTCGGTGTCCACCGCCACTGCCATCGCCTCAACAGGACTTGCGTCGGTGCTGTCGGTCGCCGCCACAGCCGCTGTTGCTTCCTCTGCGACGGCTGCTGCGTCTACTGCCGCGGCGGCCTCCGAGCCGACATCGAACTTGACCATCACTGCTGCCTTCACGTCCGTCGCCACCGCCACCACTTCCTCCGATTCAGCTGCCTCCACCTCGAACTCCATTGCCGCCACTACCACTGCTTAAGGATACACAGACCCCACAAGGAAGGAATCGTATGGCAGCTGAAAATTGCTCTGAAGCTGCCTCATGAATATCGCTTGTCATTATAATGATTAGTACGGATTTGCCTGCAGAAATATCTGCGCACACAACACAAAAAGTGACCAACTATCTTCATTATGATCACTCTCAGACAACCACTACATACCATTGGGTGGATTCAGCTAGAAGGCGCTGGGCTCGCGTTGCTGAGTTGCGGGAGACATCGATTTCAAAGCTTTGTACGCTCCTACTTCACAGACGCGCTGTCCCTTCGGTCTTGATATTGTTCTCGCGTCCGTCAATTGCCGGCTCGCAGTTCGCTGGGATGATTCACGAATTGCATCTTTCCACGTGGTGCACACGCGTCGACTGCCATGCAACTGATTGGGACTTGCAGTCTTTGTTGTCTTAATGCTCCCGTTCTGGCTAAGGAGTAACCATTCACTGTTGGTGAGATTTGTTCATAAAGAGCAAATCATTCCCTCACCGCTACGCCTAGACAGTGGTTAGCTCAGGATCAATATCATGACACAATACATTCAGCTGATAGACACCATCACGAGAAATCGAGGTTATCCGCAACGCCGTACTTGCACCCACCGCCTCTCACATGTATATTCACGTTCTGGTACGACAGCCGCCAGCTCACCTCCAACACTAACATACAAAGCCTGCGAAACAGCACAGCATCAGCAGAGAAAACATGAGCGCCGCGTATTTCATCCATCCATACAACGAATCAGACAGCAATCCACTCACCCCACCTCACCATTCACCTTTTGCTCAATCAGTAAAAGTGCGGATCCAGCTCGGCAGTCGCGTTAAGCCCAACGGCGAACCGAAGCAGCGCGTGGAAGAGCGATTTGGTCTCACTTTCTTTCTCTCCTCCTCCCTCGTCTTCCTCCAGAATGTCTTCAGCGGTGACGATCGTGCGTTCAAGACTCTGGATCGCCTTCAGTGGCTCCGTATCGTTGCGCTTCAGCAAGAAGTCGTACTTGTCCAGGTGGAACGCTGTGACGCCTCGAAAGTTGACCGCATCGCTGTCTTCGCCCACTCTGGCGCTCAAGAGACTCGGGATCTTGTGCAGCGGCATGCCTTCAAAGAGCGGTGAAGAGCCGACGATCACGTCTCGTGTCGTTGCTGTTGCTGCTGCCAAGTTGCCGTTTGTTCTCCCCGCGGCATGCTCGTGGTTGTATCTCGCCAGCGTGAGCTGCCCGACAAGCTGCTCGAGCGGCATCCGATGCAGCTTTGGGTCGTCAGCGGCGATGAGCGCGAGCAGCTCGTGCTCAAGATACTTGAGGAATTCGTGGTCTGCTGGCGCCTGCAGCGTGTGGACCCCGACTCGAAACGCGGTGTCACCACCACCGCCAGCAGCACTCATGGCTGCTTGGCTCGCAATGACGGCTTTAAGACCCGAGCCGTTCGTGCTCTGCTGCAGCATGTCGCGCAGTACAAACGTGTTGAAGTCACTGAATGCAACACCGCCCTGCTTTTGCAGCACGCGCAGCATGATGAGAAACTCCATGAGTTGCCGGCGCTGGAAGATAGTGAGCGTCTTCACCGCCGCATTGTTTTTCTGGCTCTTCGGCTTTGACTTTGCGCCGGTGGTCGTTGCCTTGGCCGCGATCTTCGGCGCGAGAACTTTGTGCAGCGACAGGTGACGCTGACACTGCGTGTACCACACGCCGCGCGGTTCCCTGTCGACGTAGTGGAGCAACATCACGCGCGGGTTCACGAGCTTGCGCACCGACTGGACCGCCGCGAACTGAAGGAATGTCACGAGTTCCTTCTCGACTGTCGGTGCTGTCTCCCCCTCAAGTAGCGGCACGGCGTCCAGCGGTACGTGGATGAAGTGCACGACTGGGCCTTCGCTGCCGTCAGATTCTTCAGCTACTGGTACCGGCGTCATCACAAACAAGGATTCGTTCGCAGCTGTACACTCGCTCTGCAATCGGGAGAGCCCATCGCGTGACAAGAACTCAGTGCTTGATACGTTCAAACAGCGTGGAAGTGGCGACGGAGCGTGGCTTGAGCCTGCATGTGTGGCGGCGCCGCGGAAGAACGTGGACGACGCAGCGGCATTTGCGCCGCCGAGGTTGTAGTCGAGCGTGACTACGACATTGTATACGAACAGCGGCAGGAGCACAAACACAAACACGATCACCAGCAGCACGCGGCGCAGCGGCAGCGCACGCAGCGAGGCCGAGGCCGCGAGCGTCATGGCGGCTGCCTGCCGCGCTCGGCGGCTCGGTGGCGCCATCTGAGGTCAAACTTGCAATTGTGAAGAAATAATAATAATTGTGAAGACGTCCCGCCTTTTTCTAATCCGCATAATGCGAGCGTTTTCTCAATGTTTTACAGAGGTTTGCGTTTACTGCGTTTAGTATGAAAAAGGGGTCAAATGTGCTTCAATTTCGTATTTAGTTTAAACAGGCTAGCAAAAACGTTTCGTTCCTGGCCGCACTTTCCTACATTTTGAGATTTCGGAAACGGACCACATCTCACATCACACGCGCTCATAAGTACTTCTCGCGGAGCACGATGAGGCGTGCCTCCGTGACCGGGAGTTTGTACTCGAACTGCACGATCGCGTCGATCTGGCTCTTGACATCGGAGGTGAGCTTGTTCACCACCGCCAGCGCCTTGAGGTTCTCGTCCAGCTGCGCGACACTCGTGGCGCCCATGATCACGGTCGACACGTTCTCGTTCGAGGCGCACCACGCGAGCGCCAGCTGCGCCAGTGAACAGCCGAGCGCGTCGGCGATGGCCTTGAGCTCGTTCACCTTGGCGACACGCTCGTCGAGATTCTTCACCAGGCCAGCGTGGTAGGGCTGCGAAAGCCGCGAACCCTCGGGGATGCCTTGGCTGTACTTGCCCGTGAGCACGCCGAACGCGAGCGGTGACCAGGTCGTCAAACCAAGCTTGTACTTCTTGTACAAGTTCACGTAGTCGAACTCGACCTTGGAACGCTCAAGGATGTTGTACTCGGACTGCTCAACGATCGGCGGACGAGGCCGAGGCGGTCAGCGATAGCACACGCCTCGAGGATATCGCCCGAGAGCCACTCGCTGGTTCCCCAGTAGAACGCCCAGCCCTGCTTGATTACAAAGTTCATCGCGCGCACAGTCTCTTCAATGGGCGTGCGCGGGTCCGGGCGGTGGCAGAAGATCACGTCCACGTAGTCCGTCTGCATGCGCTTGAGCGACGCCTTCGTGCCTTCGATAATGTGCTTGCGACTGAGCCCCTGGTCGTTCACACCAGCCTTGGTGCCACCAAAGATCTTGGTCGTGAGCACAAGGTCCTCTCGCGTCCACACACCGTTGTCAATGCCGCGCTGCACGGCCTGGCCCATGATCGTCTCGGACTGGCCGTTCGCGTACGCCTCGGCGTTGTCGAAGAAGTTGACGCCCTGCGCGAACGCGCGCGCCATGATCTCGTAGGCCTTGTCGACACCGAAGCCGTTGTCGAAGTTCACCCAGCTGCCGAGCGAGAGCGTGGACACGAGCAGACCCGAGTCGCCCAGGTAGCGGTACTTCATGGCGTGCGGTGGAGCGGTGGCGCTCATGCTTTCTCCTACTTTCTTCTGCTTGCTTTACGAAAATGAGTCGCGAAATGGAAGATCGTCTTTCATTCGACCAAGATTATTAATATCCCAGGGGCACTGTTACTTACGGGATGCGCGAGTTAGCGTGGCACACTGTTGGGTGCCTTTGCCTCCAGTTGCGACAATGGTTTGTGAACATGTCGTTTTTCCACCAATCAGCATCAATATTGCATCATTTTTAATGCAAGAATGACAGAACTGGCCATTAACAATACTTTCCACAAATAAGCAAGAAAAAAGCGCCCTGGTTGGAATGCAATACAAAAATATCACTTTTGACAGGGTGACACAAATCGAGCATGAAGACCAAGACGTGGAAAGATCGGTATTAGATGCGTTTGAAGGCGGAAAGGCAATCTAAAACAAAATATATCCTCCTGGACACTGTAAGACCTTGAAACAGCAACGACGCATTGACTTGACCAGCGTGTCGAGCTGCTCCGCCGTCACAGCGTCCCATGCCGCTTCGACTGCGTTGCAAAGCTCGTTCACGTCGTTGTACTGCCTCCCTCCTGCGTAGACGTGCTGAGTCATGACCCCCTCCCCCCCAGACGTTCTGAATAAAGTTCAAGTCGGGGGAATACGCTAACCACGGCATCACCTCGATACGTTGCCCAGAAAGCCACTCCTTGATGGCACGGGAGGTGTGGCACGGCGCGTTATCCTACTGAAAAAATTGCGTTTCCGTGCTCATGAATGGCTGCAAATGCGTGCGCAGCGTTGAGATGTATTTGGTAGAGTCCGTCTTGCCGTTCAGGAACTTCAACGCCGTCTTGGACGCGCCGGAGAACGTAGCCCAAACTATCACCGAACCGCCATTGGAATGTCGGCGAATGTTGGGCTGAAATGGGCGGCGCGTGTCCTCCCACTTGTACCGTATGCCGTCGGGGCCGTCGCGATTCCACTTCTTCTCGTCGGAGAACACGATGATGGCCCACTTAACGTCGTACTACAGCGCTTTGTCGCCTGCCCACGCCACCTGTCGTTGCTTGTGCCGTTTCTTGAGCGCTGGTTCAGCCGAACGCTTTTTGAACATCAGTCAATTGACTTCCTTAAGCATGCGTTGGTCTGTACTAACGCTACAGGACAGCTTGAGTTTGTCCTTTGCCTTTGCCGCGCTCAATTCGCCTGCCACCACAAGCCGAACGATGTGCCGTCGGTCTCGTTCACTGATCTTTCGCTTGCCTCCGTGTCAACTCGTCGTCTTGGGGTTCTTTGCGGTCGACAGCACCTTGGTACACACACCAACAGATCGTTTGGCAGCAGCAGCAGCCGCTGGCACGGTCAAACCTGCGGCGCAAAGAGTCAAAATGCCGTTCTGCTCTTCCGCCATCTGTTTTGAGCTTCACACCATTCCCTTGGATTTCAAACTGGTGTGGCCGAACGCACAGACAGTAGCTAGCATAAAAGCTACTCCGAAGCCGGAGAGTGAAAAATGAATGGCTGAGATGAATCTTCCTGTGCGTGTAATTTATGCTCACGATTTGTATCGTCCTGTCAAAAGTGATATTTTTGTATTGCGTTTCAACCACAGCGTTTTAACTCTCGCTTCTCTGTGGAAATATCGCCCTGTTGGCCATAATTCTGCACCTTTCACGTGGAATTATATGCTATTTTGATTCTGATTGGTGAAAAATGTCCATGGTCACAAACCACTGTCGCAGACTGTATCATTGATGATACAGTGCGCGCCAAAAACTTAGGGACACCCTCAAAAATTCTCAAAAAATTGAATTTCGCGCGCAGCAATGAGCTTCCGGACGAGCTTTTTTCAGAGCTTATAGACCCATTTGCGAACATTCTTGTGTTGAAATTTCGGCTCGGTTTGACCTCTTGGTGCTTCAGGACGGCCACAAGAACCGAGATATTACTTTTAAGAGTGCAACAAAAGTAAAAGGACAGAGGCAAAGCGAGCTGTTTAGGGGACGTTTGATGCATGCTAGCGCTGTATTGCTGCGTCAAAGGGATACTACTTGCTCTAGTATGCTATCTTCTTGCCCTTGCTACTCACGACAGCAATGCGCCGGTCAGTCATCGACTTGGAGAGCTTGCTAAGCAGATCGATCGTGATCTCATCCCACGCAGCCAACACAGCGTCCTTCAGCTCGCTGACAGTCGAGTACTGCCGTCCATTCTTGTATACCTTGCGCGCCATTAGTCCCCACACGTTCTCGATCGGATTTAGGTCCGGTGAGTGCGCTGGCCAGTCCATAGTGATGATGTTGAGGTCGGTGAGGAAGTCCTTGGTCGCGCGCGCACGATGAATGCTCGCGTTGTCGTGCTGGAACACGTAGTTGCCGTCGTGAACGCCAT
>JAADXK010001130.1:0-10959 GCA_023337805.1 Globisporangium barbulae | reverse complement strand
TGCTCCAGTTCATACTGCCGTTCAGCAGTATGAACGAGTCAACCACACAGAAGTGAACAGACAACAGACACACGAAGAGATGGAGAGGAGCAATGATGTTAGAAAGAGAAACGATTCATGCAAACTTCCTTTGTGATGCATCAACGACATGTTGATGTGATGCACTGGGATCCCCGCGTATTGGAGATCCAACACGGTTGAGCTTGGGTGAAGTGCACAACCTCGGTCGGCGATCACTCGAACGACCACACCGCGCGCATGGGCATACAGGAGGGCGTGGGTCAGCTAAGCAAAAACATCAGATAAAAATCTGTATAATATACGAAAAGGTGAAAAGATAAGATAAAAGACATCATAGCAACACAAAACATCGGATATAAGCCATGGATGTAAAGTAGCAGCCAAACGTTCCATACAAAAATGAATACTAAAACCAGTAAAATGTTGGCTTGCCGTTTTGTATCGAGATTGCTATTTGAAGGATCAGACAACATTTGACCGGGTTTTGTTGTAAAAAACCCGGTCAAATGTTGTCTGATCCTTCAAATAGCAATCTCGATACAAAACGGCAAGCCAACATTTTACTGGTTTTAGTATTCATTTTTGTATGGAGGTTACGCGAGGGTTACGCACATGTAACGCTGCTTTGTTGCCACGTCGAGCGCGTCACAAAAAGCAAAGAGTTTGAAATAAAACAGAATTTTTCATCTCTTCAACATAAAGTGGTATAAAACGCAACTCTAGATAGTAAACACAAGTTAATACAAAAGCTGAATAAAAACTATCTAATAATCTGTATAATACAATGTATCTTACTGGGTGGGTGCAGAATCATCATTTTTTCTTCTTTCCTCTGACGAGAGCGAAAAGGCTCAGTCAGTATTGCAAACAGCAACAAGCAAGAAGAGCAAGAAGCACAAGACAAGCAGCACGATGAAGTACCTGGAGGAGAACGCGTTGACGTGGCTCAACTCAGTGCTCGGCTCGTACGAGATCGGCGACCGCGTTCTCTGCAGCAAGATCGAGGCGTACTCGTGCAAGAAGGCTGGCAGCGACAAGAAGCTCGCGAAGAACCTTGAGCTGTACTACCAGCAGGAGCTCGAGGCGCTCTCGGCGTCCAAGGACCTGCTCTCGAGCTCGCCGCTCGGCCCGCTCACGTCGGCCGCGACGCGCAAGCTGCTCATCAACCTCATCTCAACCATGAACGCGAGCTTCCCGGACTATGACTTCAGCACCGTCAAGCCTGAGCAGTTCTGCAAGGAGCTTGACTACCGGCTCGCAATCCAGCGCATTAACCACGACCTCGCCGAGCTCATCGATGCCGAGAGCAACGGCTTCGTCGAGAAGATGTGGGAGGCGATCGCCGAGACAATCAAGCTCGACGAGTGCGAAGTGTACAGCTACATCCCGGACATGGACTCGGACCCCTTTTCGGACGGCACACTGTACGTGGATGTTTGTTCTTCCCCGTGTAGCTGTTGTACGCCATTGCGTTATGATGCGGCGATCGTACTAACGAATATGCGCATGGCGTGCTTCTGTATGTGCTGTCGGATGAATCACAGGTGGTCGTTCAACTACTTCTTCTACAACAGAAATCAAAAGAAAATTCTGTACTTCACGTGCATGTCCAAAGGGTACGTTTCGCTAGTTACACCGTCGTGTTTCTCGTCACAAAGCTTATTTGTCTAACCCTCGCATCGTTATCTGCCCTCGTTGTCTTTACCTTAGACTCGCTTACGACGACGATCTCGACGACGATGAGATGATGGAGGACTCGGAAATGTTTGACGAAGATGCAGATGAGAGCGTGGAAGACTACTTTGGCATGTCCCCGGATTGGTACGCTTCACGCTTGGACATGTTACCTGTTTGAATACTAAGTCAGCTGAATGCTCACCGTCTTGTTATCCTCTTTCTCGATGCATGGCTCAACAGGGAAGACGGCGCGTAAATAGGCTTAGCAACACACGATCACAACACAACAAGCTCGCATGGCAACTCGCGGGCAAATGCACTATCAATTGGTGCGGTTGGTGGATTCCCCTAGCGCTTTCCTACCACGATAAGCGATAGCGGTCTCACCGGTGCTTTCTGCTTTGTGTTGGCAGTTTTTTTAGCGCTGGGCGTTCCTCCATGTGCTCGCTCGTTCTCGAAGGGATTTCTTCGTGAATGAGCGCCATGCCGGAAGGCAGGGCCAGTCGTCCCTCTCTCAATATATGTATCATGTCTCTTTCTCACGCGCTCACCCATGTTCTGTTCAGACTGCATTATTCGTGTTCTGTGCATTTTACAACATTGCTAGCACAATCTGCTGAGCTCGTATTGGTGCGTTAGATATTCGAAGTGATCATGCTGTTCATCTATCGATACGGTAACGGTTCGCGCACAGACAAAGCGTTTGAAACTCCAGCGATGCCTCCGATCCTGGACTCACTTCGCTTCTGCACCTCGAACTTTCTCGCTGGCGTTCCTGGTCCCGCGACTGCTGATGCAGAAGGTGAAGGGAGACCTGAGCTTCGTGGTGACGCTATTTCATTCGCCGCAGCAGCTTGGGTCCGGCACAACGAAGACGCACGCGGCGAGAATGATGTGTTCGGTCTTTTGTTTGCCACTCCGGATCCTGGTGTAGCTGGTGCCTGTTGCTGCGGACGTGATGGAGTACAGATCGAAGCAGATTGCGCGCGCACTTGAGGACTCGATGAGAGTGACGTCAGCATGCGACCAAAGCTGGCGCTCGGTGCTCGCGCTCCACTTCCAGAAGAGTTCGGCGTCCTCAGCGTGAACCCACCACCGTACGCTCGCAAAGAAGATTCGATCCGGTCTTCTTTTACAACTGATGATAACGATGGCGCCTCAGGGTTGCCGAGATCATCGCCTTCATGCATTTGATTATCCGCATCACTCGGAAGCTGAGCCTTCAACTGGACGACCTGATCCATCAGCACTGCCTTCGACTTGCTCTCTTTCGCAAGCTGCTGCTGAAGTCGCCGGATCTCATTCTGGTAATGGCGCGCTGAGTTCTGGAAGTGCCGCTCGCTCCGCTCGTCATTTAGTTTGCCAGTGAAAGCGTCTCCGGCATCGCCAGAACCTGCAGAGTGCGTCTGTGGAGTCTGTCGCCGAATCGCCAGTTCGTGATGGCGCTCGAAAGCTTCCTCTTCGTCTTCAAAGCTCTTCAGCACACGACTTTTGGGCTTGTGAGAAGACTCAAGAACGCTGATATTGGATGCGAGTGGCTCCAACGATCCAGCTTGTCCATCCATTAATGGAAAAGGAGGGATCGCCGCTGCCACTCCTCGATGGTACGGCGCCGAGAGAGCTCGGATCTTCGCCTCGCGCTTCTTCTGCGCCGCAGCCTCGGTTTGTTTGTGCAGATTGTTCCACTTGAGCATGTAGTAAGTCTTCTCCTGGCTCAGCTTGCTCATGTCCGACTCGAGCTGCTTGATCTGTTGCTGCAGCTGCGCGGTCTCGTTGCGCAGCATCAGGTTCGAAGTCTTGTGGCGACGATGTAGCATTTGTTCCCGCTCGTGATTGGCGCCGTGGGTCTGCTGCTGCATCTCGAGCAGTGACTGGAGCTTGAGCAGCGTCTGCTTGAGCGCGACGTTCTCCTTGTGGACATGGTCGTCCGCGTGCTGTCCGTGCAGGTTGGCGAGAAAGTTCGCCTTCATCTCGACCGAGATAGACCCCGAGTGATCGACAAGCTGGTGGACCAACTGGGTCTGCGCGCCCTGGAGCTGCACGTGGAGGTCGTGCTGCATCACGACGCGGTACTCGTCAAAGCGCTGCTGCTTGGCGAGAAGCTGTGCGTGCATGGCCGCCAGCTTCTTCTCGTACTCGTCGCTGAGCTGACACTGGAGACTGAGCCGCTCGAGGTCCATGCGGTTCTCCATGGCCTCGATCTCCTTCTTCAGCAGCGCCACCTGGAAGTGCAGCTGATATGTGTGGTCGATCGCGTAGGACTCGCGTTTGAGAGCTTCCTGTCGGTGATCGCGCTTCGATTCGTGCTGAAGTGACTTGAGCGAGCGCTGAGCAGTGGCGAGTTGGTGCTGAAGGTTTGCGATCGTGTGCTCGTAGACTTCAGTTTGCCTGAGATGGTGCTGCGAGCACTCGGCCGCCAGGTCCTGGAGCAAGATGTTCATTTCGCTGGCGGGAATCACGAATTCGTCGCAGCTATGGGTTACAAGACCATTGCCACCGTCTTCCTCAGGGTCCTCGCCACTTCGGTAAAACTTGCTGAGCGCCAGAAGCGTCGGCGAGTGAATATCGTTCTTCCAGTGATGTTGAAACTGGTTTGAGTTCTGATTCAAGGCACTCACAGCCTGACTGCGCGGCTGCTGCGATTTCTTCTTCTGATCGAGGAAACTCGCGTAGTGGCGCTCCATCTGCATGATGTCTGTCTGGAGCCACTGGAGTTCGAAGTGCAGGCGCAGGAACTCTGCCTGGTGACGCAGCTTTAGCTGAGAGGGCAGTAGCATGGAAGAAGAGCTCGCTGCCAGATTGAAAACTGCGAGATCTCTCCGTTGCGCAAACGAGCCCTGATGATGCACCCCACGTCGGCTTTCTCTTCGCACAAGAACCGGCGGCTGGTGGTGGAGATGGGGCGAGGTCTGATGGTCATCGTCAACCTCTGAAACCTCATAGGTGGCAAGCTCTGGATGGTGCTTAAGCTCGGAATACTCGTGTTCGGGTACAATGAGCTCGTAGCGCTCCCATAGTTTGTCCAGCGCCGCAACTGCAGCCATCTCCTGCTCGAAAGAAGCCGCTTTCAGTATCGCGTTCCCGCTAGGATGTGCCGATGGAAGCAGTGCCGGGCGAATGTACTCTGCGATGAACACGCGCTGCAGGTCCAACCAGTTTAGTAGCCAGCTGACGTAGTTCGCGTCCAGTTGGTGCTTCATGAGCTCTTTCCAGAACGCAAACACCTCGCGCTCGGAGCGCGTTGAGGCAGACGCAGTACGCGAAGATTTGAAGAAGAGACGCAGCATCTCCGACGCGGACGAGACCACCGGAGCCACTGACGTATGGCTCACCATCTCCGCACCGTCGTCTAGACCCTGTGGATAGCCTTTCTTCGCTTTCAGTCGCGTCGAGAGGCTCAGCAAGCATCGTTGAAGACTCTTGCGCTGCGAGCTTTGTTGATCGACCATCGCCAACGGCTGGGCTGCCGAGTCCATATTGTCGGGTCCAGGCTGCTCAAAGCGCTTGTTCCCGATCATTTGCATCAGAAGGAACGACGTCATGCACTGGAGAAAGCCCGCGAGCTCCTTGGTTGAGGTTTCAACCCCAGCCTGGATCAACTGGAGGACCTCCCACTGGGCCTTGTTGGCGAGTTTGGCCTTGTTGTCGTTGTTGCGTGCATAGATGTTGCACGTCGCGAATGACGTCTGATGATTATGCTGCAAATACTCGAGGCCGCGGTCATGAAAAACTCGGATCTCTTCGTGAAAGTGCGTCTGCCACCTCTCGAGCAGCCCATGCGCTGGGGTGTGAACACTCGAAGTGCATTGAGTGCTTTCGCCCGCACTTGGATGTCTGCCAGTTCGACCAAAGCCCGCTGAGCTGCTCTTGAAGCGCTTCATGGCAAAATAAAAGCTGCTCTTGACGCGAATGAGATCCATTCCCGTGTGGAATGCCTGGAGGATTGAGCACAACGAGCGCAGTGTTGTCGCGCGTTCGTCGTTTGCCAGTGCAGCCGCCTTGCTGAACGCTGGCGAAGGCTGTTCGCGACACAGCGGCACGGCAAATTGGTCGATGAGGTAAAGCTGGGACGGGAGCGAAAGTAGTAGCTGGTTTTCTTCACCACTACCGCAGACGTCGCCTGCTTTGCCGTTGAAGTCAGTTGTACCTAGGGCTTCATAGACTTTGTATGAGCTCCTTCGCTTGGTGTCGTTGCCACTGTGCTGCTGCAGATCCTGGCGCAGTTGTTGGAGCTTGGTCGCGAGCCAGCGCGTGAGCGTGTTTTTCTTGCAGCTGTCGTACTCCTCAGAGAATCTGTTGGGCGCGAATGCGCACGTGGAAAACACAGCGGGGCTCTGTGCCTGCATCAGCGCTCGCTCGTCGCGCAGGCGCTTGAGGAGTCGGTTCACGCGCACCAAGTGCCTGGGGATGGCAGCTTCTGCGTCCATGTACTGAGCGCAGGCGTCGAACCGGAGGGCGTAGCTCTGCGTCACTGTGTCAGTAGCATTAGGCGAGTTAGTATCAGGATCATTCGTCTGTGGTTCATCGTCATTGACACTTGGTACTTCTACAGCAGTGACCGCGAATGAAGAGCGAGAGTCGGGATCCTTGGTTTCAGGGCCATTTGGGCCAGTGAATCGCTTCTTGAGCTGCAACTTGAGCTGCTCGAGTGAAATCCAATACGGGTAGCAGTTCTGCTGCATCTCCTCCGTCATCTTCTCCGCGATCTCGTCCGCGTACTTGCTCTGCACCGTCTTGGTGTTCAGGCTCGAAGTGGTAATAACTGCATTCCCCACAGCACTAGACATCGTTCGGTGCTTGGTGATGTCGCGATCGCTAGTGGTGGCGCTTTCGAGAAAAAAGAACGGTGAGCAGGACGCGAACTCGACGATCTCGGCGCCGATCAGGTCCTGGTACCGCACGGCGTCGCCAAGAAACTGTGTCCAGCGCCTCTGGAAATCGAGAAAGAACGTTTGCCAGTGCGTCTTTCTACCGACATCACCGTCTTCAAGGGTGTCAAGTAACACTTGGAGCTCTGGGCTCGTGATCTGAGCTTCCAACCACTCTGGAACGGTCTTGCTGGCGCCCGTGGCACTCCTCGACGTCACGCTCACAAATTCCTTCTCGCCCACCAAGTCGAGGGCGATGGGCACAAGTTCACTCGTCACTGAAGCTCTCGATTGAGACCTCGGCTCATTGTTGGGACTGCAGTCACCATCCGTACCAGTGAAGAAGAAGGATGAGACCTTGTCGCTCGCGTCCTTCTGAGTGACAAAGTCGTACTGGAACCGGTACACGCGCTCGAGAAGACTGGCCTCGTACACTTGACAACCCAGCTCCTGGTGCCACTCCATGACTACGAGCGCCTGGACCATCGAGTCCACTGGGCTGCGACTGAGACTATGAAGTTGATCACCGCTAGCGCCTTCAGATCGAGCATTTGCCAACTGCTGCACATTCTGACAGCAGTCCATGATGAGCTTGACAGGAAACACGACCTGCCAGCCACGACCTCGTAGAATGCTGTCGCCACTGCGCTCGAGACACTGTGCGGGGGCCACAGCGAGTTCTACGGAGACAATGAGTTTCCAGTGGATCAGCAGCTGCTCGTAGATCGCCTGGTGCAGTGCGTGGAGCTCGCCGACCGCATTCACACAAAACCAGCGCTGCTCGGCCTCTCTGATCACCGCTTGCTGGTGGCGATGCAACTTCGTGACAAGGCTCATGTGGACCTGTTGACGCTCGAGCCACAAAGGCGGTTGTTTACTATCAGTATGAGCTTCACAGACAGCAAAGTGGTCGTGAATCTGCTGCTGGAGACTCGCCTGGAGCTCCAGGTGCAGCGTCTCGGTGACGTAACTCTCGTAAAAGTACGCATGCGAGAAGTCGATGAGTGGCCGGTGCTGGAGAACCGATAGAACAGCGTCTGTGTGAGTTGATGCTGATGCACTTGGCTCAGCAGCTCGGTCAATTTTGCTACTATCAGCAACATCTTTTGTGAACTCGAATCCGTTCTTGAGCAGGAGCTGCATAAGCTGGAGTTTCGCCTGCAGGAAGCTCAGCTCGCAGTCGTAAATATCACAGAGTACCTGCATGCGGTCGATTACCATGACTTGAACTCCAGCTGGAGCTGGTGCAGAAGACATCTCCTTTAGACTCGGAAGGCTGTCGCGCTCCTGGCGACGTACAAATACGCTCGCGATACGCAGCATGTGGCGCTCGAGCGTCTCGAGGTCCTGCCTCGCGGCCGAGAAGATGACCTCTCGATCTTCTTTAGCTCCATCGGCGCCATTGACTTCACCATTCGTACTCGGATCAAGAGGAGAGTGGTCAGGTTTGCGCTTGTTCTCGAGGACAACGAAGTCACCCTGGTGCTTCTCCACGCGCCATCGAGCCGCTGTTGGTCGCTGTAAAGGAGGAGGAGACGACGCTGAGCTCCGTCTCCTCTCTCCTGGCTTCACTGGGTTTCCCATTGAGCTTATGTTGTGAGATTCGGTTTCGATACCTTGTCGTGAGAGTACGATGTAGTGGAAGTAGTTGAACAGCCGCAGCAGACGAAGGCGTTTGGCTCGACACGACACGATGCGTAGCACGTAGAGCATGTAGATGGACTCGGGACACAGGGGCTCATCATCTGCACTTGTCAGCTGTTCGTCTTGCTGAGAAGCTCTTCTGGCAACGTGCACTTGGTCTAACTCTGTAGTTATCGATTTGGACTTATCACCGCCTTGCTTGGAGCTAGATGGACGAGCTGTCACACTCTTGCTGCTATTGTTGCTGCTCAAATCCACCTGCGATCTTTCAAAGTGACTCCGTGCGAGGGCGTCAACTCGGATGCGTGTGTACTCGTTGTCGCTCAGGCGCAGAAGCTCCCACTCATTTCGGAGCAGCGGGTCATCATCGAACTCATGAGCAGCTGCTAAGCTCAAGTCGCCACCACCACCAGCGGCTTGCTGGTCGCTGTTGCATTCAAGGATATCAAACTGTCGGATGTCCCAATGCGACTCCATGCGACTCCGTGTGAAGAATGGCTGCATGTTCGGCAACAGCAACTCGGTTGACTGATGCTCAGAGCCTGGGGCGTTCAGGTCCACGTCAACTATCGCCGTGATCTTCAAAGACTTGTTCAGTAGCTCATCAACCTGCACTTTAAGCGCCACGACATTGAAACCAGCAGCTCCACTATAGTCAACACCAACGTGGCGCTGCAGCAGCTTGGAGAGCTCGGCTTCCAGCTGGATCGGTGAGAGCACAAACAGAGGACAGTGCACAACGCCCTGCCCATTGGCGGTGGGCGCTGTGACCGCATTGAGGTTCTTGATCTTGACCGTGGTGGCTGTGCTCACAGGCGCGTTCTTGGCCTTCTGCTGGTGGAAGAGCGCGAGCATGCGCTGCCGCACATGGTACCGATGGCTTGTGCAGAGCCACTTCATGCGGATAAAGAGCCGCTCGAACGGCAGTGACATTGTGAGCTTTGCGTGCGTGAAGCGGATGAACGCTTCCATGTCGTCCGGCTGGATCGCGTGGAGCGAATGGTGGGTGGCAACAACAGCAACGTCATCACCAGTGCTGCTACGGCGAGTCTGCTCGACCGATATACCGACCAAGTGGCTCAGGCGGTGTTGTGTGTGTGCCGCCTCTGCTAGCGCCTTCACTGCAGCGTGTTGTTGTTGTAGCGCTTTATTTGGCTGCTGCTGACCGTTGCCAGAGTGGCGTGGCTCTGTCATGTGAGTCTCGAGCCTTGCTCTCGAGAGCACGAGCCGACTCAGACGAGCTTTCTCTTCACTGTGATCAATGAGGCGAGCCGTGATCATCACCTGCTTGTGTGGCTTCGTGTGGAAAACAGACTCGGCAGGATCAGGACCAAGCTCCTCGTTGTCGTCTAGTGACCGATAGCCGTGCGTCTGCGCGATCTCGTGCCACTTGTTCGCCCGCCGGTGCTGCATCTCACGAAGCATCACGAGGCCGCTCTGCGACTGAAACAGCAGGCCTTCCAGCCCACTCTTGTCCAATCCCCCAGCAGCATTACCACCCGAGTCGGAGCCATCAGCCGCCTGCTTGATCTGCATCGCGTACGTCAGGAACTTCTTCCACTCGATCGAGAAGTTCTAACAAAAACATACTCAGTCAGCCTGTGAGCTCAGATCAACCAGCAATCTACGATCTCAGCACGTGTACGCCTTCGTACCTGGGCCACATGTTTTAGCCGCGCCTGGGCATCCTCGATATCGGCTTTCATGTGCGCATTCGTGGTGCGACTAACTGGCGACGCACTGGCGCGATGCGTCGCGATCTTGCTGCTGCTTGCATCTGCATGGCCTGTAGCTCGATGCTCGTGGGTTAAAGAGAGCGTCGGCATGCTTCGATGAGCGGAAGAGCGCGCTCAGGACTCGCAATACGCGGCTTCCTCGTTGTTCGCTCGGCAGACGAGTGGCGTTACGAAGCTAATTCGAATCGCGAAACGAAGATAAATAGAGGCTGCAGAGCAGTGTCGCGTGACTCTCCAAGGCGCTGCTGCTGATGAGTATGTGGCGTATTAACAGTACGGACAGAGGCTGCAGGAGAAGTTTACAAAGGCACATACGTACTCGTAATGCAGCAGAGTCCGAGCAAGAGATGACAAGCGCTTAGCTCTCGGGGACCACAAGCACGTGCTCCATGCTCGAGTGCGTTGTCGAGGGTGAGAAATTCAGCAGCCTCTGCGGTGCGAGCGCACTTCGTATTGCGCCTTTCTACATCCAACGGAGATCAGGTGCCTCGCAAGAAGGCATGATACGAAATTCTAATGAGTCTCCACGGATTCGTCCACGTCAGGCGCTCCTGTCTACACCCTCGAGACGAAACAACATGCATCAAGTCACAAAGGTACGCCAGCGTTACACACAGTAAGTACAGGCAAACCCCCCAGATTGATACGCCAAAATTGCTCTAACAGAATATATGTTTATGAAGGTTTTACAGAGATAGAGGTATTAATAGTTACAGGTATTGAGTGGACAGTGTGTCGCGAGAGTTGCACGCATGCGGCATGCCAATTTCAAATCAAAATGAACGAATCAGCACAAGCAAACATTTTCACGAGATTCAGGTGGGGGGTTACCCGGGCAACCCTCCCGCCGCGCACACAGAACTCGCCAAAGTGCTGCACGCCTTACGGCAGGTTACGCGTTGCGCGTATGCACACACTACTTTGCTATTCAGTTTAGAAGCAGTTGCAACGGCGGTGCCTAGAGGCACATCCTACCTACACTTTCTACAAGCTCGTAAATCTCTTCGTCGAGA
>JAADXK010001129.1:0-10974 GCA_023337805.1 Globisporangium barbulae | reverse complement strand
TCGCCAGGCGCTCGGCAAGCATTGTTGTCGACTGTCGGTGCGCGTAGGCCCATGCGTTCAAATCCTCTTTCATCACCGCAGTGAGCTTCGCTGGACGCCCCGGTCGGCGCACAGGCGGAACGCTCGGATCAGCTCTCGCTTTCGCTCTTTTCACACGCTTGCGTAGAGCGTTTGCACTGATTTTATTCTCGAGTTGCTTCAACACCACTACAGGAGCGAGCCCAGCTGCGAGTATCTCATCCGCCTTCATGTACACAGCTTCCTTCTTGCGCGCTGCGGCCATCTTCTCGCGCGTAGCGGACATCTCCTTCAATGCCCACCTCTCGGTGTATCCGAAGTTCCCGTTAACGCATCCGTTAGAATAAAAGCACATAACCGACATTTAATAATTTATCTGTTTAGCAAGGTATTGATTTCCAAAGCATATCTATCAGAATTAAACACTTTCTTTTCTAAATATAACAAAGTAATTTCTACGCTAACAACGTATTTCCAAATTTCAAATTTTTTTTTAAGAGGCTACTATTGAGTGTATGTTCCATACAAAAATGATTACTAAAAGGGGCGAAACGTTGGCAACCATTTTGTATCAAGATTGCTATATAAAGACCGAAAGACATTTTACCATTTTTTTTAACAAAAAAAGGGCGAAATTGTTTTGGGCCTTAATATAGCGATCTCGATACAAAATGGTGCCAACATTTCAACGGTTTTATACTCATAAAAAATGTTTAAAACACTGTATCTATCTTTCATGTACTTTTTCACATAATTTGATGTGGCGTACATCAAATTCTTCGTTGACGAATGATTAAGCAGTGGTGCTCAATGAAAAGGCACGACAATGAATGGAGTGATTCCGTCGCTGACATGGGGCACGTGGGACGAGGAAGCCTGGCGCCTTGAAGCTGCAGCATATGCAGCTGTAGGTGTACTCACTACTGTTGGCAATGACACTACTACTGTGGTAACTAGCGGCAGCGACAAGAGCCAGCGCAAGCTGCTCAAGAAGGGGCTGCGCGCACCACAGCAGTCGCAGCTCTGGTTCGACGAGGTGCTCGCACGCGTCGACAGTTCCGAGTTCGGCCAGCAACGCTGCAGATACCGCTGCAATCCACTGCGCTGCATCCACGAGAGCCGGAAGCAAGAGCAGATAATGACGTCATCGTCATCTGCTGGTGTGATTCCGTGGGACGAGCTGCCTGACGGCATCCACCCGCGCGACGGCAAGCTCCCGCCGCTGCGCGCGCGCAACAAGCGGCTTCAGGTGGAGAACCTCGCGGTATTCCTGCAGCGAATGCTTCAGTAAGTGGACGCTTGTACCAGCAATGCTTGGATATGTACTGATGATTGTATGTATGTCATATTGCATTGATCGCCGTGCAGACCTGGAGACGTCGTCGTCGAGTTCTGCGCTGGCTCTGGATACGTCGCGCTGCCGCTCGCGTGCCTCTTTCCGCAGTGCACGTTCGTGCTGCTCGACAAGAAGGAGCCGTCGCTGGCCATTGGTGCGTTCATGCGCTCTCGATCGTTGTTTGCTGTAGCTATGTTGCTTGTGTGCGAAGCCACTCCATTCGAATGCTCACTTAAATGATAACTGCAGCCGAGGAGCGCATCGCCGCTGCGGGCTTGACGAACGTCGAGATCTTCTGCGGCTTCATTGACGGTACGGCCTGCAAAGCCATTGCAGCATTGTGGTATCTATTGTCCAGTCACTCTTATCTTAGTTTACTAACGTCATTGACCTGCTCGTGGGTGACTTGGTAGAGTACGACAAGCCATTCGACGTCGGCATCGCGCTGCATGCCTGTGGAGAGGTACGTTGACTTCTTGTCCTCCATTCATTTCCAACAATGGTGAGTCACTGGTGCTTGTATGATGAATGAATCATGTGCAGGCGACCGACATGGTGATGCAAAAGTGCCTGAACGAGCGCGCCGCGTACGTGCTGGCGCCGTGCTGCGTGGGGAAAATCAAGCTCAGCGCGCTCGAGTATCCGCGCTCGCAGGCTCTAAGCGCCGAGCTCAGCCGCACTGAGTACCAGGTGCTCGCCAAGGCCGCGGACTTTGGACACATGAACAGCGCCATGTCCCACTCGGAGATCAACATGCGGCGACGGCGCTGCAAGAGCATCTTGGAGAGCGACCGCAACATGCGCGCACGGGAGGCGCAGTACGCCACGCATATGTTCGTCATGCACCCGCACGACGTCACGCCCAAGAACGACATCCTCGTGGGCATCCCCGCGCGGTGCGAGGGCAATGGTGACCACGAGAGCCGCCACCTCGCACTCTTCTGCGATGAAACCTTGTCAGAAGCCGACACGACACGCGTGATCTTTGGCCTCGAGTAGGTCCGTAGCCACTAGTATATGCTGATAAGCTCAATAGAGATACTCGATTAGCTGGACAGCGATGCCTTGACTCGTTGCAGCAGCATGTAGGCGTCCTGGGCAGTGACGTCGCGGCAGTCGAGCAGTGTGAACGTGCCGTTCGGGTTCATACGGAATGCCATGACACCCTCGAGAGTCATGAGCGCGAACTGCATGCGCGCCGCCCACTGGTGCGCCACGGTTGGCGTCTTCTGCATCGCGCGCATGAACTCGAAGCACGAGACGCCCATGAGCTTCTCGACGAACTTGGCGTCCACCGACACCTCCTTTGTCTCGGTGCAGTCCTCGATAATGACCTTGAGTAGGTAGAGCCCCGTGTTGAATTGGAAGCCCGCGACCGACTTGATGCACGCGCGGATGTGCAGCACGTCGTCCAGGCTCGAGTTCTCGGCTGCGGACAGCGGTGATGAGTGCGCTGAGAAGTACTGGAATGGGGTCGTGGGATCTAGTGGAGGGCTGGCGAATCCAGATGTAGAGGCAGCGCCTAACAGAGAGAAGCTGAACGCCTCTTCGGTCGCTTCGCTGCTCTCCATGACACCGTTACTGACGTCCATCTCCATGGTCGATGCGGTGGCTATGATCGATACGCTAGTGCTGCTGGTCGTGGTAACAACGGTTTCTCGCGGTCGCTTGCGAGATCCCTTGTCGTTCTCAGACTTGTTCCCCTCAGGCAAGCGAGGCGTCTTTGGACTGTAGAACAAGTGCTGCACCGCTGGATCGGTCTTGTCGCTGTCACAGTCTTCATCCGACGAGATCACGTCCACGAACACGGGTGGCGGGACGGTGTTGCGGCGATTCTCAGGGAGGTCTTGATGTACGGCTAGTCGAGGAGCTGCGATTGGCTGGTGGTGAGCTGTTGTAGCTGTCGACTGCCCATTTGAATGTGCTGCTGATTGGGTTGATAATGGCGCATACGCTGTTGCTGTTGCTAGTGAGTGCTGGTACGTTGATGTGTTGACTGACTGCTGTATCACTGGCGGCGTTGACGGAGGTCGTACCCTCACGTTTGCTGACGAAGGGCGGCTTTGGTCACCAATCTGTTCAAGCGAAACAGGCTGCTGATGTCGAATCGGACTTGCTGGTGGTGGACGCAGCCCGCGTGGCGTCGGTGGCGCTGCTGCTGTGAACTGCATGGTCACCAGCGCAGCCGAGTATGCGCCAGAGCTCACGACAGTCGGTCTTTCATTCATCGCGGACGCGTTTTTGCTCGCCTGTTCTAGCAATTCGTTCCCAGAGAGCCCGATGAGCCTGCAGTTTTGTGGCGTGAGCATCAGTAGACCATGGCGGACGTCCGCATTCACAATAGCGACCTACAAGCGCCAAATAAGGAGATTATCACAGCCATCCAGCTACTCAACGAAGACCCAAGACATCTACCTACCTTTGTTCCGTGCAAAAGAGTCGTGCTGAAGATTGGGAGCCACCGGTACTCGAAGCCAAAGACCAGCTGGTGGCCGTCGGTGAAACAGATCTTGAGCGTGCGCGTGGGGCCTTTCGCGTCTTCTTTCCTGTGCTCAAAGCTTGCGCCAACGTTCACCACGTCGACGATCTAATAACACCATGAGCCGTATCCAGTCAGTGTGTGGCGTGTGGCTACGACACGCAGCCAGCCATACAAGTGCACAGACACCGAACCGCCCACCCATTTCTTCCACTAACGTACCTGAAGGATGCACATGCCCTGGAGCGTGACGCCATGCAGCTGATCCACGCGTGGCGGCAGCATCGGCGTGCAGCTTACATGCAGATCGTCCTCCAGTAACCGGCCGAACACAAAGTCCGCGTACGACGTCGCGGTCATCCCCTTCGTGCACTGGAGCTGCTGGAAGACCGCGAACTGCTGCTCTTCCCAAATCGCGTCGATGCCTGCGTACGGGAGCGCGCGCGCCTGTACCATCGTAGCCAAGCGATGTGCTACGTCTCGTGCAGCAGCAATGAAAGAAATCCAGACAGACAAGCTTGCCGCAAAACTCTGCCTAGAAAGTAATCCTCATATTTCATATTTAAAAGTATAATGAACATTGTTTTACAGAAGTAAATCCTAATATGGACAAAATTCCAGAAATAGCACTGAAACTTTCCAGCCGCGCATTTATGTTCTATCGCTTTTGATCTTTTGCTTTTTTATTTATGTCACGTCGCAGTAAAACTCCGGAGCAAAAGAAAACATTTGTGTGGAAAATGCAGCGACGAGCTCCGCTTGGCTGACTGCCCATTCGCTGGACGCACACGGTGGATTCACGAGCAGACGCAGTTGCTCATCGTGGACACGCGCTCAGTGATAAGTCGTGTGAGCGCGCGAGAGAGTCCAAATGACAGCGTCCACTTGAGGTGCAGCGATCTGCAGCCTCTTGCAACGAACTGCATGAGCGTCTTGACAGTCGTGAACGTCACGAGCACGGGGAGGAGCACGACCTCCAGAGCGGTGGCAATCCCAAGATCGCATCAGCGAAGAGCTCACATACCGCAAGTGACGAGAACGAAGAAGACGGAGAAACTGCTGCAAGCCTTTCACCCAGCAAACGTAAGCAACTCTCACACACTATTCGCAATGGACTGGCTCAGCGTCTTCAGCACGGACGGCCCGGTGGCGAGACTCACGGTCGCGCTCGATAAGTGCACGTACGCGGCGAGCTCGCACATGGCTGTAAGTGTATTCATCATCGACTGAATTAGTAGCTGTCTCTTACTCATGTACATGCGATGTGTGTGTGTTGTACTGTGCTGGTTGCTTGTTGCAGAGCTTGTCGTCCAGTTCCGAGGCGAAGAGCGCATCTCGTGGGTCGAGCTCCTCTCGGAAGGCGACGGCGGTAGCCATCACAACAAGTCGTCGCATCAGAAGCGCACAAAGTCAAACGTCTTCCTGAACGACGAGGTCCACTGTGATGTCTAATACCGTTCTTTCACTTGCCAAACTGAATTCGCCTGTGCGCGCTTGGCTATGTCACCACCAGGTACTCGTATTTGCCTTCCCGAGAGTATTTGCAGTAGGAAGCTACGAGTTCCCATTCGCGTATCAGTCCCACGCCTCGCTCCCTGGCGTCCTTGCAATGGACCAGCAGCATCATCACCACCACCTAGACAAGAAGAACATCCGCGACCTACACGCGACGATCGCCTACAGCGTGCGCGCTACGCTCGACGAAGGTTACTGGTTCGACCGCTGTCTGTCGTCTCGCTTGCGCCACACGACGAGGTGACCAACGTACGGTGCGAATGGCAAGAAGAGTGTCGTAGAGACCAAAGCACTGAACACCAGTGCTATCGAGGCATCCAAGCTCCTACGACAATGTGATCGATACACACGGCAAGGTGTCGACAAGCGTACGTGTATGTGCATCAGTATTTATGTGATACTCAACGTCTCGCTGCGACTAACTATCTATCTATCCATTCACTTTGTAAACCATTCAGCCTTATAACGCGCTAGCAGAGCTGCGGAAACTTGACGATGTAGCGCGTCTTGGGGTCGACACTGTATTTGCGCACGTTTTTCTGCAGGTCGTCGCGGCGGAAGCCCGAGACGTGCTGGATGACGCGGTAGGCGAGCTCGCGGTCAGCCAGCAGTTGCTCGTCCGAGCGGAAGCCCACCTGCGCGACCATCCAGCAGCCGTCGAGCGCGCTGAGGAAGCCACGGCACGTGCCGAGGCCTTCGGGCCAGAAAGGCTCCATGAGCGAGTCGCCGATGAGCCCCACGTAGAGCTTCTTGCCCTTGGAGCTCAAGATACTGGCGGCCTTGTCGGCGCGTGTGCGCGAGCTGAAGTCGAAGATGCGCACGCGCGTGAACTCTTCCTTCTGCGGGATCTTGCAGAAGTTTACGACGCGCTTGAGGTACGTGTGCAGCACGGGCTTGTTGATGTTGTCGTCCAGCACGAGGTCCGCGACGTTCGGGTAGTCGAGCTTGAGCACGCCCTGGTCGAGCAGGTTCTGCCGCCTGGGCGTCATGACGAGGTAGTGCATCTCGCCGCGGTAGTACACGATGTTCTCGAGGTCCACGCCGACCTCGCGCATCTTGGCGAAGAGCTGCTGCTTGAACTGGATCGTCCACGAGAACTCAGCCACGTTCTTCTCCTCGGTCGTGCCGTGATTCGGGAAGTAGCACACGAGTCCGATGGCCTCCTTGCGGCTGAACATGAAGCGCTTGATGCGTGCCTGGTCGCTCAGTCGGTCCTGCGTGCCGCAGGCGCCCAGCACGGCCGTGAACTCCATCCACGGGATCTGCGGCTTGGTCACGATCGTGTAGAATGGTCGGCGGTCGCTGTCAATCGAGTCCGGGTGCGCGATGCTGTCGAACGCCGTCGCTGGGAAGAACGTCACGCCTAGCAGGAGCGCCACCTTGAGCAAGATGCACTGCAACTGGCGCGTGCCCACGTGGAAGTACGCGGTTGAGTGGCAGAACTGCGGGAAGAGCACCTTGGCGCCGAGGCTCGTGAGGTCCTGCACCACCCACGGCCACAGGTGTAGGATGTTCTCGCGGCTGAAGTGCTTGCGCTTCTCGAGCACCACGACCTGCGCGCCCAGCAGCGCCATCTCGACCGCCGCACGCAGGCCCACGGGTCCCGCGCCGATGATGCAAACGCGCTTGCGCGCCGCTGGCTTCTTGTTGTACACGTCGCCGCTGAACTTGGTGTCTAGGAGCTTGAAGAGCTGCTTCTGGCGGAAACCCAGCTTGGCCGCCACGGCCGCCTTGACGTGGTCGTACACGCCCCAGGGCTGCGCCAGCTTGAGGTCCGTGAGCCCGCAGTCTGCGAGCAGCTGGTGGAACGTCGCGACGATCTCGAGCAGATTCTGCGCGCCTTCGAATGCGTTGAACGACTGGAGGACCGTGGACGCGACCGTAACCTTGAGTTCGCTGCTGCGCTCGAGCAGGGCTGGGGTCTCTGGAGTCTGTGGCGCAGTAGCAGTAGCGGCGTTGCTGGAAGAACTCACAGCCACCGCGTGCTTGCGGTCAAACTCCTCGATCTCCTTGCCTGACTTGACCCAGGATGGCGACGCTGACGATGCGTTCGACCAGCGGCGGACAGGACGCGGGGAACCCTTCTGCAGGTCGTCCTTCACGATCTGGCTGATGGAGCTCAGCAACGTGGTGATGCGCGCGATGGCGACGTCATTGAGCTCGTTGGTCGCACAGGTTTGCGAGATTTGGCTCAGCACTGCGAGCACCGGCTGCATCTTCGCAGACGGCCCCTGTTTCTTGACAACGGTATCGTCAGCCGCAACCGCAGCTACTGCTGATGGTGATGAGGCTGCATCTTGTTGAGGAGACGCCACTGGGGACGAAGCTGACGAAGAAAGCTTTTCTGGGGTCACAGGCGCAGCAACAGGCTTTGGTCCTTGCGGTTGTGGTGGCGGTGACTCGTGACGAGGTGGAACCTGTGGCGACCGGCAAGATTCCTCATCTTCCTTCTTGGGAGGTGGTGACAGCGAAGCCTTGGACGTGATCTTGCTCAGGAACGACGTAAGTCTGTTACTAGCGTGAAGAACTGGGCGACTTGGTGCCTGCACTGGCGGGGGTGGTGGTGGTGGTTGCGTCGCCACCGCAGCTGCCCTTGCTGGCGGTGGCGTTGTCGGTGGCACCAGAGTCGACTTTGGCGAGCTGGACGTGGAGCTCGAGGGCGACGAGGAGCCGCTGCGGCTCGAGCTCGAGTTCCGTGATGACGTCGCCCAGCGGATCCGTTGCTGCTGTGCGGCCTCAGTGCGGTCCAGAAAGTCCAGCAGCCCCTCCCGTCCATAACGGTCCACGACCTTCTCGCGCTGCACTTTGGTCTCGTCCACGGACTTGACTGTCGAGCTCGCGGGCTTGCTCTGCGAGAAAGTAGGTGCTTCATGCGAGTCTTCCTCTGCGAGACACGCGAGCACCTTTGCCCTCGCCTTCTCGCGGTCCTCGCGCTTCTTTTTCTTCTTCTGCGCTTCTTCCGCTACCAAGTGCTCGAGCTCTTCCGTGGGGGACACGGCGTCCGCAGGGTCAAAGATCACAAACTTGGGCTTCTCAGGCACGACCTTGGCGACAAAGTCCAGTAGCTTGCTCGTCTGCTTGGGCTGAGCGTGCTTGTGGTCATGATGGTCGTCACTCGACTTTGTTGACGACGTCTCGGACGAGGTCGAGTTACGCTGTGCGTCTTCGCTGCCGCGCTCGACCTTATGGAGCCTCTCGCCGCGCTCCTCGGCCAGGAACGCGAGCAGTTTGCTGTTCGCTCGCTTGGTTCGTCGCTGACGCCCCTGCTCCTGCTCGTACGCGCTCTTTGTAGAAACAGCGCTCTCTGACTCGTCGTCGGTGGACTCGTAGACTTCGTCGCGCGTTTCCTCCTGGTACACGCCGTCGAGGTAGCGCTCGCCGACGTCGTTCGCTAAAAAGTCGAGCAACTTGGAGCGGCAATTCTCAATGGCGACAGTGGGAAGTTGGCTCTTCTTCGCAAGCGCTGCTGGCGTTACTGGCTTTGCCTGGGGTGGTGGTGGTGGGAGTGCACGAAACATAGTAGGCTGTGGCTTTGGCGCCGCTACCACTACAGTTGCTGGTGCTGGAGAGATGGCGCTCACTGGCTTTTGCTCGTTCCCTTTGGCGAGAAAAGCCTGGAGCTTGCTGGTCGCTGGCGACGGCGGAGAGGCTGAAGTCGTTTGGTTGTTGATGCTGACTTCTGTGGTCGCGAGCGAGAGCTCGTGGTGCTCGTCGATGCTCATATGGCGAGTGACGTCGGCGCTCTTCTCGTCATCGGCAGCTGTGACGTTGTCGAGGTCCGAGTACGACGACAGGTCGCTGAGGCGGTCGATCGCATCCATGCCGCCGACATCCAGCAGGCCCTCGCCAATGTACGTCATGCGGCGGTCCAGTGCCTCGGTGTCTTCTTCGCCCTCTTGCTCTTCGACGGCGTTTCCTTCTTCATGCTGGTTTCTAGGCTCGTTGCGCTCAGTCGGCTCTGCAACCGTAGTGGAGTCCTCTGGAGCAATCGCTTGCTTGCTCTTTTCCATCGACAGCTCAGCACTGCTATCGTGACTGAGCTGGTTGTCCTCGCATGCCGCAATGACCTCTTGCTGCTTGGTCTCCGCCTGCTCCATCGGCTGCTGTTGCGTGAGCTCCAGCGCCGCGCTGCTGCTGCTACTGTCGTCGTCTTCCTCGGACGACGCAGTGTCCGCTGGTTCTGGCGTGAGATCGTCCTCGTCTACCACCAGGGGCTTTGTGAAGCGCTCGTCTGCGTTCAGTGATGACATCGCCTTGGCCATTGCTGAGTGAGCGAGTGATCCATAGTGCATACTGGCAGGTCGTGGCGGACGGAGCTCCAATGCGATTGTGGGAGTAGCAATCCTGGCGGCAGACTGCTAGTCAGAGCGTCGGACTGATTTCCGTTCATGTGACAAGCATTGCTGCAAAGGAGCAGCGCCATGGACTTGCGCGCGTCGAGCGACGTGTTTCTTTGCGTCTGTCAAATGGCGGCATGGAAACGTCGCGCCGTTTGGTTCTCAAACCTTTTTAAATCCCATGCAAGCAGCTTTACAGAGGAATATCATTTAGCAAAAAGTTTTTCGGGTGAATGGGCTTAATTGAAAACAATTGGGTTTGTTTTAGGTTATGGGTTTAATCTCAAATTGTCGAAATAACATTGGTTTGATAGGTGTGCTATGGAAATCAATAACTTTTGTAAATATTTATTTTTATAGGTTACTATATTCTGCGTCACGATTTGTGAACCTGAACCTTTTTTATGAACCTGAAAAGTCTTTATGCCCGGGTGGGTTTTGCTATTGCTGTATCGGAGTTCGGGTTGTTTTTTATAGCTTCCAGATCACTTCCAGTTCCGTATTCGGCTAAGAGTTGGTTTTTGCTATCATTTGTATCAGATTCCGGCGGATTCGAGTGTTCCATATATTCTGCAGATAGTGAACTGATAGTGAACTGAAAAGAGCAAGTGGAGGCGATTTGTAGGTTCGGATGAAAGCGGAAAGTGCTCCTATTCGGCATTCTCGCAAGCGCAATGACCTGTACGGCCGCCACCTTGGGTGCCGATGCTTTGAAACCTCCCCGACGGGCAAAACTCACCGAAGATCGCTTGCTAGCAGCGCATTTGCTCAGCCTCGTAGAGTTCACAATAGTCGCCGCCGCCAACATCCTGAACGTCAACGAAAACACCTTAAAGTCGCGCCTGTTTACGTACCGCCAGCAACAGCGCTTGCCGAGCGCCTGGCGATCAAGTACCAGATGACAACCGCTGTCTCGAAGAAGGTTATTTTGGAGGCGCTTGACGTCCCGCCAATGGAGGACCAGACGTTCTTCTTCAAGGGCGACGTCGAGGCGCTCTCGAGATTCAAGCAGGTCATCGCATCATCGAAGAGAACCCTCTACGTGTGCTTTTTCGTATTCACACATCAGGAGGTAGGTTGTTTGTGAAAATCATGGTCGATGACAGGTCGATGTCTGACTACCTTTCTCTGTGATTGTGAAACACAGATTGGTGACGCGTTGATCGATGCCGCAACGCGTGGGATCACTGTGAAAGTCATCTCGGACAGCGCATCAGCTTGGAACTTTGGGTCTCAGATCCCAAGGTTGACAAAGCTGGCACTTTCGGTAAGCGAGCTTGTTCAGCTAT
>JAADXK010001128.1:0-10975 GCA_023337805.1 Globisporangium barbulae | reverse complement strand
CATCTGCGAAGAGCGCCATTTCGATACCCACGACAAGACTGCGAAGGAAAGTAGGCTCCAGAGTGCCTAATATTGGCCAAGATGAGTTCCGAACATCAAAACTGCCATGCTGCTGTCATCAGCTCATGGCTGGGCTCTTGGAGCCCTCATCAAGAAGGCCGTTCTGGGCGCTGCGCGTTTGTACCAACAACGCATGTCCTTGCAGCGTCTGGGACCACAACGTGAATACAACCATTAATATTTTTCATCTCTTCGTCAGGAGGACGCAAGGAGATCCACCACCGATGACATTTACGCGGGGAGGCTCGAGCGATCAGCAAACGTAGCGCGATCAGTAGCGTATTCAAGTTATTCTTGCTGTCTATAGTCGGCAGCAAAGCGGAGCGATGCCTTTCATTTCTCCGTGTGCACTCAGTGCAATCAACTTACCGGCTGTCTGTGACTTGTGATGACGATGGACGAGAATGAGACGCTGGTGGCGGAGGCACGCCGGGCAGCTCGCGCAGCTCGCTCTTGGATATGCGCACCACTTGCGCACCCTCACCTGACGCCCTTGCTTTCGATGACCGGAGGTAGATCTAGGAGCAAGGTCAGCGGCATTAGATCCAGACTCGCTTTCAGAATACTCGATGATCGAGCGCATTCATCAAACCTACCTTTGCCGTCGCGAGGTCCTTCATGAGCGTGTCGTTGGCTTCTTCAAGCTGCTGAATGCGTCTTTTCAGCTGTCGTGCACCTTCGTGTTCACCTTCACGTTCTCTCTCTTCATCGCCGCCATCGTCCTCGTCGTTCTGATTGCACTTTGCAGAATCGCGGATGAGCTGCTGCAGTTGCGCCTGCATCTGCTTGGCTTTCGATTTGTAAAACACCAAGTGCTTCTCAAGGTCCGTGATGTACTCGTCTTTCTTCTGGCAGCTCACGATCATTTTCTTCCATTCGTCGTCTCGCGCTGCGGGGTCCATCTCGACCTTCTGGGTCTGCAGTGCTGCGTGCTGCTGCTTTTGCTGTTGTAGCTGGCTCGTAAGATCCGAAACTTGCTGCTGCAGCTGGCTTGAAAGCAGCTCGCTCTCTTGGCGCTGCAGTTCGACTCTCCGGTCAAATTCTTTTCTTGCAGCAGCCAGTCCACTCTCTAGCTGATAAACAACAGTGTCACGCTCTTCGACCACGCTCTGGAGCTCCTTCAGTTTGCTCAAAAGCTCCTGCTCACGACCGCGACGTCGTGACACCTGAAAGTCAATTCACACAGGAGTTCAGTACCAAAATGCGCCAATTTCACAGATTCAAAAGTCAGTAGACCGCTACAAACCTCCTCCAGGATCTTCTTCACAAACTCGGTCACGTCCACTTGGTTGCTTCCAGGTCGGAGCTGCTGAACGATCGCGTTTGCCAATCCGTCAATCGGCGACGCATCGTCAGCACGTGAGCGCATTTTGATTGCGTTTAGATCGTCGCGCGCAAGCGCGAGCTCTGAGTCTTGGAAGACGATGTGGGAATTCAGATCCTCGATCAGCTCGACTAGATCCGCCAGCTCTTGCTGGGTATCACCGTCCAGGAACTCGTCCTGCTCCTCTTGCTTGCGCAGCCCTCGCAACTTGCGCTCAGCTCGCTCCTTGAGCTTCTTGAGTCGCTCCAGCTCCTCCAGCGTGCGATTTTCTAAATGCATCTTCTCGTTGATCAGACAGATCGACTTGGAAATGTCCGAGATGCTTTCCCGCACCGAGAGACTCTGGCGCATCTTTTGCATCTCGAGAGCATTGATGCGCTTCGCAGCCTCATCCTTGCTGTGCTCAGCATCCTTCTTCTCCTTGATAATGCAAAGCACCTGGCGGCGCGCATCGTTGTACTCCACTAGCTGCGAGATGCATTCCTCAAACACGGAGACAAGACTCTTCGAATCGTTTGGTTGCTGCTGATCTGATTTTGAAGTCACTGGGCGCGCTGTTGTTGGTCTCGAGGCGTGGTGTTTGGCATCAGCTGGTGATTGCTGCTCGTCGTGGGATTCAGGCTCCTCGATTTTCAGAACAAGACCCTTGGCTCGGTGTGAGTGACGTACACCGCTGCTACTGCTTTTTACGTCCGCAGATAATGACGCATGGCTCTTCTCCTCAATCAGCGTGTCCTCGAGCGCTTGCTTCTCCTTGCGCAGCGACTCGATCGTCTGCTCAGCCTCGTTGATCTGGCGCTCGTAGTTCTGTCGATCCAGTTGCCAGCGACGACTCGACTCTTCTCGACCATGCTGAAGCTCGCCCTGCGTTGTACAAGTAATGCAGATCCAGACTGTTGTTAGTAGGCTGTCGAAGTCGCAGGACACAGACAACCATCAGACTCCCACGTACATTTTGCTGCTGCAGCTCCTCGACTTTGGACCTGAGCGATGCAATCGTCTTCTCTAGTTTCGCGACCGCATCGCTCCTTCCACTGCTGCTGCTGAGCTCAGAGCGAATGCTGCTTCGAGCAGTTGTCGGCTTTGCACCTGCAGTGGTCGGGATCCCGCTTCTGGACTTACCCGTCTCTCGTGCCTTGCCGCTGTTGGTACCAGGTACGCACTTTTCCTCGTCATCTCCATTTCCGATGAGCACATTGTCTTCTTCGCCATCAAAGTGTGTTGCAGTGCCGCCGCGTTTCGTGAACAAACCGCGTGACGACGTGGCTTTCGCACCTCGAAGTCCACCACTCGTGCTGCTCGCGGTGCTACTCGCTGTCCTTGCAGTTGTCGCGCGCTCGTCGTCGTCGTCGGTGTTGTCGTCCTGGGACTTGCTCTCTGCTGTTGCAACCACCACCGAAGCTGACGGGATCGAAACGGACTCCGCGCCACCAGTGCTGACGCCAACGTTCGTCCACAACTGCCCACCGCGCTCGAGCTGCTGCACTTTCTCGATAAGCTTTTCGTTTTTTCCCTTGGCATCGAGCAGTAGCGCCTGCAGACGCTGAATCTCAGCGTTCTTCATTTCAAAGATCTGCTCGTCGCGCGCGAGGTCGTTCTTTGCATCTTTGAGCTCCTTGGTCATCTTCTTGAGCCTCTCGTTGTCGAATTTTCCTGTTGATTGCGGTGAGGTTAGGTCGTGATTGCCCTCGCCGGCATCTTGCTCTGGCCCGCTGTCCTTGTTGTTGTTATCATCGAGGCCAGCATCGCAGCTGTTTGCACTCTGGATGACAGCGTTCAGGCGCTTGACAACCTCGTTGAGCTGCTGCTGCACCGGTCTGCCGAGAGGTTTGATCTCCCGCTCCATTGCGATAAGCGTCGTGATCGCCTCGAGCGATAAGCTACGCATGCTCTCGACAGTCTCCGCGGTAAGTCGGAGCTTTCGGTTTGCAGCACCAAGTTGCTGCTCGAGTCCGACAACCTTGTCTTCTAATGATGAGGAAGATGGTGGTGACTGATGCTTTGAGCTTGTACTAGACCGAGACGAAGACGCAGTTGACCTTGAAGAAGACGACGACACGGGCCGCGAGACGCTCGTTTGCTGCAATTTGGTCTGCAAATTCGCGATTTCCTCCTTCATGCGCGCGATCTCGTCCTCGCTTTTCTGCTTGGCCTCGATCTCCGCTTGCTGGTTCACGACCGGTCGGTTCCGGATGTTCTTCGCGCGGTTCGCATACTTTAAAGTGTTGAGCGTCTCTTCGAAGTTGATCGTCGCGGGGCTCACGCACGCGATCATGAGCGTCTTTGAGTTGCCACCGAGACTGTCTTGTAGCAGCCGCGTCAGCTTCGAGTCACGGTACGGCACGTGAACACCACCATTACCGTTGCCTGTTGTCGCAGTTGTCGTCGCGTTTTTCCGCTTTTCATCACCGAGCGCGCTGATCACATTGCCGAGCGCCAGAAGCCCCTGGTTAATGCTTACGGACTCCTTAAAGCGGCCAGCAACAGCTCCCGTTCGCTTGGCACGCTCCGAGCCTGCGAGGTCGACCAAGTGAAATTTTGCCTTGCGGCACTGGCCTGTTGCGAGATCTTTCTGGTGCATGATGAGGCTAAATATTGCGTGCGAGCGACTCGACTGCTCGTTCATGAGCGTGCTGCCGGTCGCTCGCGAGGCACCGCCGATGATCAGGTACCGGAACACAGCCTCTTTCGTCTGAGCGATCTCGGACTTGACGCCCGCGATTACGATGTTGCCCTCGGCGTCTTCGCGAATGTTGAGTTGCTGCAAACAACGCGACTTGAAGTTAGATCAAAGCAAACAGTAAGGGTCGTGTGAAGCTGACTGGTGAACCTTGGATGGCGTGTCGGGGTGAAGAAGATCGCGCAACTCCTCGTTGTAGATCTCAATGTACTCGACGCGGAGACTGAACTCGGCCCGCTGCTGGTTCTCTTCCATGTGCCTGAAGATCGCCTTGATTACCTATATTCACAGCAACCAGTCCTGCTTAGTTTACCAGCTAAGCGACTGCGCAAAATGTCTCCTTTGTAGTATCACTCACTCGAGGGATGATGCCCTGGATGTCCTCGTTCTTGTCGCCTTTGGCATCAAAGCCCGCGCCAGACATGGTGTGCGTCTTGCCCGTGCCTGTCTGCCCATATGCAAGGACTGTGGCGTTGTAGCCCTCAACAAAGCCATTCACGAGTGGCGCCACACACTGGCGGTACGTGTCCTGTTGTCGCATGAAGCTAATGGTGTCAATATCAGGAGCAGCTGTGACCCAAAACGCAATTGATAACACGTACCCCCTGTTGGCTTGTGACTCCAAGCACATTGTCGAACGTGAACGCGCGGTCTTTGCCCACAATGAGCTGCTGCGGGCCGCTCGGAGCCTGTGCTGACGAAGATACCAACGCTGACGTCAAACCGTTCAGCGACGACACGATGCGGATGCAGCTCTTGGTCTGCTCCTGTTTCTCCTTGGAGCTCAGCGGGCGGATGCGTACGCAGACTTGCACAGAGTCCATGTCTTCGAGTCGGTCTTTGCGACCACCGCCGCCGCCAGTGACAGTTGCTTCCATGTTCGTATTGTTGTTGCTGGTTTGATCGCCACAAAAGTGGATTCTGGAATGCAGACGCGGCAAGTCCTGCAGCAATCACGAACGCTGGTGTCGTCGTTTCACATTTTGCGTGGCTCTTCGCAGTCGAATGGGCGTGCGGAGTGATGGTCTTCTGTAGCCATTTCGTGTACTTGAAGTTTGATGTGCAGGCTTCTCGTCGCAACGTTGCTCAACGGCAGCATCACATTGTGTCACGATGGCAATGTGTTGTAGCTTCATGCACATGATACGAATGAGTGGCACGCTAATGCTGTTGGCACGGTATAGCCCGTGAAAGAAGGTGACATGCGACAGCGACCACGCAAAGCTCAGACAGTTGAATTGCTTGAGCATCAGTCTCTATTCCTTGCGCACAACGCAATAGTTCGCCATTGATCATGGCTTCTAGAAGCGTAATGACGTCTGCTGGTACAAATGCGAACAAGTCCTGGTGCATCGGCATCGACATCGGGACTCAAGTCTGCTCAGCTGCGGTGTGCAAAGACGGCGTCGTCGTCGACGTGCCGCTTGAGGAACTGGACGACGGTGACACAAAGACGCACTTGCTTCCAGCAAACGTCAGCGTCGCGGACTCGGGCTTTCTCGTGGGATCCGAAGCCAGAAAGCGCGCGAAAAGTGGCGACCCAAGCACAGTTTTCGACTTTGTGCGCATCGTCGGGCGGAAATTGTCGGACTTGAACATCAAAGAGCTGAGCAAGTGGCCGTTCAAGGTTGCTTCGGGCGAAAACGATAGGGCAGTCATCGAAATCAGCACGAACAGGAACGGATCCACCACACTCGACGTGCTTCGCACTTTTCACCCCGAGGAGTTGCTCGCGGTCTTGATTCGGAGCATCAAGGAGAAAGCGGAAGCGATGCTGGGGGCCAAAGTAGACTTGGCCGTGGTCTGCGTACCTGGGGGCTTCAATCACACACAACGCCACGCTGTTCGCAACGCGTGCGCAATTGCGGGGCTTCGTGTTGAAAAACTGCTCGGCGCAGCTACAGCTGCAGCAATCTCATTTGGACTCGGCATCAGCACTGACGTCGTCACTCCAGTGACGCAGCTTGTCTTGGTCGTTGATATTGGTGCCAGCACGACTGACATTGCGCTCGTTTCCGTGCTTGCCAACAAATTCGAGGTCAAAGCCGTCGATTCTGATCTGAACCTTGGCGGGGGCGACTTCACCGAACGGATCGCTGCGCACTGTCACCGCAAGAAGACGCAAGCCGTGATACCATCTGAAGCGAACAACGTTGCAACTAGCCAATGTTACGCCAAAGGAGCGAACCAGATTCGTCACGCGTGCGAATTGGCCAAGAAGCTGCTGTCATCATCGCTGAATGCGATTGTCGGGATCGACTCCCCTGCGTCTGACACGTTCGGGTTCTACACGGTCACGCGCGCCGGCTTTGAAACATTCTGCAGAGATCTTTGGCACCAAGTGCTCGAGCGAGTGCACCGCGTGATCCAAGAAAGCTCGGTTTCAAAAGCCGACATCAGCACAGTACTTCTCATTGGCGGCTCATTCCACATTCCACGGCTTCAATCGCTGTTCAGAGAGAGCTTTCCCGACCAGGAGGTGGTAGTGGTGGTGGGAGGACAACCACCGCCAGTCGTATCTCCAGCGCATGGGGCTGCTGCTTTCTACAGTGGCGTCTTTCCAGTCGCCAAGTTGCTTGAAGTGACGCCGTTGTCGCTCGGTATCCAGAGCGTCGGTGGGACGCGCATCCTGATGATCCCTCGAAACACCAGCATCCCCATGCATAAGTCGTTCATCTACTACGCCAACTGCCAGCAGGCGGTGATCATGTACGTCGTGGAGGGCGATAACTTTGGCAAGCCGAACGAGAGCTTGCACCGCCTGTCGAGCATCCGCGTGGACGGCAGCCTGGCAACCAAGCACCTGGTGCTGAAGATCGACATCACGTTTGAGATTAACTCGCTTGATCACATGGTCGTCACTGCCATCGAGCGCTCCAGCGGCCGCAAGGTCACGACGGCGATCACTGGCGACGACACGGTCTTGACTGCGAACGCCATCGCGCATGCGAACGCGCGCCTGGAGAACCGTATCGCGGACTCAACCGCCATGGTGCTCGTGCCGCGCAACAGCGTGCTGCAGATCCCGCACCTCACAGGCAAGTCGCTGTTGTCGACTCAGGACCCGATCCAGCTGCTGGAGGAGTACGTCCAGGCGCTCGAGGTCGCGATTGAGTCGGACCGACTGGGAGTCGCGCTCTCGCGCGAGGACAAGGCACTCGTGAGCGCCATCGGGGCCACGCTGAGCTCCAGCAGGCGAGTAGTTGACGGTGGTGCTGGTGCTGTTGCTAGGGAGGCGCCGCCGCCGTCGCCGTCCGCCTGATCGAGCTCATGAGTGAGCGTGGGGTTGCCTTTTTCATCCAGAAATCGTACTTTGCACGTGTGATTGCGTACATTCAGTCGTACTTATGGTGTATTTGACGGTACATCACGTTTCTTGTTCCCCCTTCGCCATCATTTTTCCCATCACGTTGTTACGGAAACCGAGTCGAGAAAGCGGAAGAAGGACGCAGGGACGACGAGTGTTCCTCCTTCTCTCTCGCTGAGTGCGAGGACGACAGGTGCGTGCGTGGAGATCACGCTACTACTGCTGCGTGCGCATCTGCTTATGTACATATGCGGTGTGTTGCTGCTATACAATAACGCAATAGACCGCGCTCGGACTTTGAACTGAACACGAATGACTCTTGTGAACTCTGCGTTCGTCAACAGCAAGCCAAGCAAGGGTTGAAGAAAGAAAGATACATTAAGGAAGCATGGCTCCACCATCGTCAGACCACTCAGCAGATATGAGAGAAAGCAGCGGGGCGCAGGAATCCACTGCTGTCGCCACTGCTGGTGAAACTGTAGTCGCACCAACGGCCGCTGCTGCCGCCGCGACGGACGACGGCTTGTCGGGTGACACCAAGCAGATCTCGCTCAAAGTGCGCACGCTCGACCACACGACGTACCCGATCAGCATCGGCAGCAATGCGTCCGTGGAGCAGCTGAAGGAGCTCATTGCAGTGGAGACGGGCGTCGTGTTTGCGCGCCAGCGACTCATCTTCCGCGGTAAAGTGCTCAAGAACGGCCAGAGCATCGCGGCATATTCACTTGAAGACGGACATACCCTGCACCTCGTAGCGCGTGCAGAGGGTGCGGTCGCTGCTGGTCAAGATTTGACGAATGGCGGTAACAGTACAGTGAACAGGTCCAGCAGAGATAACGGTGGCGACAATCGCGAAAGTGGTGGAGGCGAAACAGCATCAGGTCTTCCTCGCAACAACGATGAGCCAGATCCTACGATTGGCGGACCGAACGCGCCAAACCACGTGCTCATGGGTGCCACGATCTCTCTCCCAGAGGGCTCGGGCGTCAGCATGCCGTTCTTGAGCTCCATGATCGCGAACATCATGACGTCGGCGGTGCACGGATCGATGGTCCCTGGTCACATTGTGATCAGCGAGGCCGACCCAAGTGCAGGCTCGGGAGACGGTCCTGGTCGAGCGTCCTATGCGCATTTCACCACGCATCCAGCAACAGCGAATGCTGGAGGTGGTACACGAGCGCGTCGGTCTCGCGCCGAGCCTTCTTTGAGATCACTCCGCTCGTCATCGCGAGCTAGAACACCCGCTGCTCCTTTTGTCACTTCCACCACCATGCCAACGGGGCTCGCAAACCTGCGTTCGCGTTCAGAGAATGTGCTGGAAAGTGTCCGATTGAACGTGGAGAACTCAGGTAAGTCTCTCTGCTGTTTTGTGCTGTAGGGTGTTAAAGCTGTCTACTGAAACTGATAGGTGGTGGGTGTGCTCGATTGTTTATCTGCTTGTGGTGTGCCATTTCAGATTACGATTTCACGGGCTTGGATGAAGTGCAATTGGATCCGAGCAGCGGCTCGGACGCTGCATTCCTGCAGTCCCAGCTGACGCAGTTGGAGATCCTGCTTGATCACTTCCGCACGCGGCTGCATCTGTTGCCAGTTGCTCTTCAAGACCTGCAGCAGCGATCTACAAACCCGACGGACCGATTCCAGACGCCGATTTCCGTGTCCGCGATCATTCGAACGATCGACACTTTGCAGAGCGTTGGCGAATCCGCAGACACTTTGGCTCGAATTGCGCGTTACCACTTTATTCGCCATAATCCTGCGTTCACAGGAGGAGCTACTGCCCAAGCGAGCGAAGGGGAGCCCGTGACTCTGTCGTCACTCCTGCCTGCTGGTGGTACCAATATCGCCGTCGGCAATGCACCTGCTGCTCCCCCTACTGCTACTGGGACTGATGATAACAACAATTTGAGACGCTCGTCGAGCGAGCGGAGATCATCAAGTCATCGACGGCGACACTCCAGTTCGCGCTCGGATGCAGCGCGCGGATCTGGTGAAACTGGACGAACTGGCGGAGGCAACGCGTTGTTTTCACTCTTGGAACGCATGAACGAGTCGATTCGAGGTGTGACCACCGGACTCACAGGGTCGAGCACTGAGGCTCGAGCTTCAGAACCACCAGCTTCAGCTCCACCATCGTCGACTCCAGCAGCATCTACAGCAGCAGCACAACCGCCAAGTGGTCAGCCAGGCTTCGTTCTCGATGGATCCCAGATCTCGCTCGCGCATCTCGGTGCGCCGCTCGCATCGGTGGTGTTCCCGATTTCCTTTGCGGATCTCAACACGAATACCAACACGTGGAACTTTGCTGAGCTGCTGAACCGCTTGATCAGCGAGATCCCAGCGTCCACTTTGTTCGGCGTGCTGAGCGGCGACCCCGTGACCATCCACCAAGTAATGGCGCAGACAGGGTTTGCGTTGGTGAGCGGTGTCGACGTGCCTCCGGTCTCTCGCGCGACGATCCGCACGTGGTCCCACTCACTTGTGAATGAGCTGCGACAGCAGCTTCGGTCCCAGAGCATTCCAGTCGCGATCCTCTCCCAGGTTGAACCGTCCCGTCAGCCCAGCTTTGTGGACCAACTCATCCGTCCAATCGAGCCGTTTGTCCCAGACCTCGTGGACTTATTCCTGCGTGCTACATCCGCAAGCCGCACGGTCGCTTTCGGCACGAGCAGCTTGGACTTTCTCGGCACTATGTCGCGACAGTTTGTGCGTCACATGCGCATGTACGTTGGCGGCGACGACGAGCGTCTGCAGCGCGTGTTTCAGAGTCTGTTGGAGTACTTTGGTCTCGACAGCCGCCTCGCGTCGTTTGCCGTCGTAAACTTTTTGTCGTGGGCAGGTGGAGAACGACGACGCGCGCGCGAAGAAGGAAGCGCTGTGAACGCCGAGTCGGGTCCAGAGATCAAGCGTCAACGAGAGGAGTAGATCGCCACAGAGTTTGCAGCAAGACGACATTCAGCAAGGTCAGAGAGAGCAGCACAGGTCACTCAAGTTTCAGTAATTCATCGGGAAAATGCATGTGGGACTCACCACTTTCAGCAAACGCGATCCAAGCTGCGTCGAGTGAAATGACTGACTGACTGCAAACCAAGAGCAACAAGTGAGTTGAATGAGCGGTACTGATTCCAGAATCTATTTGTCACGACGCGATGAAGTGCAGGTGGTGTGAAGATCAGAGCGCTGAGAGACGACAACAGCTTGGGTATCTTTTCAGACAAGGGCGACATCATTGCGACTTCATGTTGGCAAGTAACGACAATCACGTGCTGGTGGAGCTGCCCGAAACCGTCAACGGCGCTGGTCATTACAAAGGTGAGTCAGAATACGTATGACAGTTCATAATGCGTCGACTCAACGCAAAGCTTGCCGCGAGAGGTTGCCAGGACGTACTACGCTGTGTTCTACGCCATGGGACGCGCACTCACCTTCCACCAGTGTATCCGTCGGAGCTCCAGGTCATCGAGGTGGTGCATCTCGAGCTCTTATATGAGGGCCGCAAGCAACGTTGTAGACGTTCCTGCGCCCAGAGGGAAGACTAGGACGCGGTGGTTCCACAGATGCGCCACTTTGCGCGCCGGGGCCAAGAGCGTGAGCACATCCCAGT